>JAUTXW010000335.1:1125000-1392500 GCA_030620095.1 Kuschelorhynchus macadamiae
CTTTAAAAGTTACACTCTTTATACATATATATATATATATATATATATATATATATATATATATATATATATTTATATATATAAATAAATTAATTATACCTCCTCACCTCAAAGAGGACTTAGTTAAGTCTCTGTCCTTATCCAAAAACACAGATATTATAACATTTTTTAGTTCAAAATTGAACTAAATATAAACATGTATAACAAAATAACAGTATAAAATTAAATACTGTCGGGTTTTGTACAACCTTAACTCTTTCTTTAGCGTGTTTTTTGTATTTTTATTAAATAAATATAAAGCTACCATGTCATAAGTTTTTCATTTTAGTGAGTTATATGTCAATGTTTCGTTAGAAAAACATTTTTAAATGAGACAAAAATGATAATATAACGTCTAAACGCTAGAAATGACATGCATCTTCATAACCAAATTAAAAATCTACGCACGCAATGACGTCACTGCGCAAACCGGATGCAATTGAGACCGTCTAGATATCATACCTTCCGTTTATTATATCCTGAATAACACCTATATTCCTACCAATATTTTACCAGTTTCTACCTATGCCACACTTGATTTTTGGCAATAATTTAAAATAAATTCAATAAGTGGTTTTTACATTGACACACATTGCTATAGAATTCGTACCATTTTATCCCTATATCGCACTTAATGCTTACACAAAATTTGAAATTATTCTAATAAGTAGTTTTTTTAGGCCGAATTATTAAATATTTTATTAGGCCGCCATTTTGTTTGCTATCTTATGTGCATATCAAAATGTTACCACAGTTAGTTATGGCACACAATTTTTAAATATTTTATTAAGTCGCCATTTTGTTCCGCCATCTTGGATTCGTACCAAAATTTAACCAATTGATTTCTGGAAAACACTTGATTTTTGAGATACATTGGATTGGACAAAGTGGGTTGGTTAATAAGCATTTTACTAGGCCACCATTTAGGATTTTTACCAAAATGTTACCAGGTCAACCGCATATTACCCAATGACGTCAAAAAGAAATAGACCCATCATTTCATTCATAAAAATGAAATAAATAGAATCAAAATCAATTTGTTGTTGTGTATAAGTGGAAAAAAGACGGACTGATCGCATAAAGAATAGTTTGCGGTGAAAATTGCAACGCTGTCAGATATCTTCGCGAGGCTTACCAGTGGCGTAGCTATTTTTGAGATAATGTATTATTTGCTATATTTTTTTGAGCCCAAATATTAGTATGGTGGATACGACAGTTTTTTTGTTCTAAGATGAACAGGAACGACTTCACATTGCAAAAGTGAGAATTTAATAATAACTTGAAAACAATTAATTTAGATATTATGTCGTGAAATCTAAATGGGAAATTTTTTATTATCAATTTCTCGAAAAATTTTCTTCTTGATAAAACTTGTGTGTTTGTCGAAAAAATAGTTTTCACAATATTCAACTTTAAGTCAGATATACAGGGCATTCAAAAAATACGAAAAAGTGTATTTCAAAAATTAAAATTTTTGTGACTGCCGCGGCCGTAATAAATCGTAAATAAAGGTTTAGTATTAGTTATGTCATATTAGTAATAGCTAAGGAAAGATTTAAATAGAAAAATGTTTTTTTGCTGTTTGACCTTAAATATCTCCACAACTATAATATAAAAAATTTTACGGTTTATATTTAGGAATTTTTATTGCCCTTCAAACTACCGCCAGAAAAATTTTATTTTTTTGAAATTGTTAGTGAAATTCACTTTTTTGAACATCATTATCTAAAGTTTATTACTATCAAAAATATTTTTTTGAACCACCAACTCTTATCAAGAAATCAATAATAAAAAAAGTCGTCATCGATACTTTTTGGTGATTCTGAAGCACCCTGTATAATATTTTACACTATATTTGAAACTTAATTTTTTTTATAAAAATTTAAATAACAAGGTTGAAAGTGGTGCTGCACTTTATAAATTTTCACCCGGACACGTGGTTTATAAAAATAACGTCTAACAGTTTGGTATAATTTATTTATAAACGGTTTGATATAATAACAAACAACTATTATTATCGACAAAACAAAAGTAACAGCATATTAATTTAATATTTCATTATTTATATAATAATTAAACTCGTCTATTACATATTGAATGATTCAGTGACAATTTTCAAAATCGGAAATTTTATATAGCTTTATATATATATATATATATATACATAAAACTTTAGGTTAGCAAGAAGCTGATTTAATATAATTGTATCAATAATTATCTATGACAAAAGACCGGGGTCGTAGTCTAGGGGGGGTCCGGACCCCCCCCCCCACGCGCGAGACCCTAAAAATATTTAGGAGTTTTTACATAATTTAACCTACGAAAGTAGAATTCCAATAACTGCTGATTAGCAGTTCCGTATTGGCTCTGCTTACTACAGCTATTTTTTAACTCGAACCTCAGGAAAATTAGGGAGGAGGCTATTTTTTGAAATTCTAACTTTTTGACGGGTTTTTTTAACAAGCCCAAGTTTACACTGTTAGACATTCTGCGATTGCAAAGAAGTTTCGCAAATATGTAAATGTAAAAAATTAAGAAAGCCTACCCTAAACAAAGACGCACTTAATGATTTTGAATTTTCTTAAGTACGACAGTTTTTATCATAAATCGATAGGAAAATAAATTTCATTTTTCTTCCACAAAAATCTCCTGTCATAAGCAAAATTGCGAATGCGTGCCGAGACCAAATTTATGATAATTCCAACAAAAATTATTATTATTAAACTTTGAATATATGGTAGCTGCTGAAAATTTCTCTTCGTGATCCATTTTCACACAATTTTGAAATTCTTATTCTTATCTTACGTATACAAAACACGATTTAAAGGATAAGAATAACCTAAAAGCAAAAGTCGCCAACGTCCTATTTGCTCAAGATATACCTATAATTTTTTACATTTTCATAATTGCTCTACCTGTAATGTTTTAGTAGATATTGGCAAATAACTAGTTTTTTTGCAACTTTTTTTCATATTTTGTTGCACTTGCAGGGGAACTAGCAACAAGTGAAAAAAAAGCATTCTTCTTAATATTTTTTTTGTCATTGAATTGGTTTTGACAGGGTTGGATCCCCCTAGAACTGAAATCCTGGCTACGTGCCTGCAAAAGACATATTTATGTAATGGTTCATGTGGAAATATTTATTATTAGCAATAAGCTTAGTCATTAAAGAACAAGCATTTCCATGACAAAATACAACCAATAACATGGTGAGTTCTTATTACTATTGTTACTAAAGATGAAGATAAAACTAAATTTTGTTACATGGACCCACTTTGTGTTTTGATGTCTATACCAAGAGTATAATGCTTATTTAATACCTTTCTTTATCAGCTTATCACCGACTTATAATTTATCACTTTTTAATGCAACCTATTTTGAAATCGGGTTTGTTTTTCAAAACATTTTGATTTCACCCTTTTTCCAACACATTTTAGTTCTATTTACGCGAAGTTAGGTAAAAATTTGGGTCCACTACTTTTAAAATTTTGCCAGACTCGCGGCAAGTAATATTATATAAAAATGCACCACCTTTACATGTATTGGATCTATTCATATTTACAGAAAATCAGCAATAAACATGGCCCAATATTAATATGAATACAAAATTGAACTTCGGGTCCCTAAAAACCACAAAAACCGTATTATGAAAAACAATATCTTTACAGTATTTATCCCTCAATTTACCCCCTTTTTTCCCCACCATCCACCTTCCCCGCTATACATTTCACTTATTGACAATATAAATATTTTGTCCTAAGATGTTTAATATTTTTAACATTCGTTATTATATATTATATTATTATTTATATTACCGAAATCACCTGATAAAAACAGATTCTCCCTAGTTGGGATAATGTACCTCAGGATGGTATTTATTTACTTTTTTGATTACATATTTTTAAGAACCAAATTTTTAGGCAATAAATTAAAGCATTTCAAATTCATTAAAGAAAATCTATAGTAAATGAAAAATTGAAAAGTAACTCTATTGCGCTATTTTCATTTTTTGTATATGCTTGCTATATGAGAACTCCGACACTACCCTAAATATTCCTTGAAAATTTCATTCAAAATGCAAACCATCCTGGAGTAAATAATGACAACATAAAATAGTGGGTCTTACAGCTTACTCAATTAAAATAGTATATTTATGTTGTTTATTACCCCTCAAAAAAGGTGGTTTGATAAATTTTAGAGGAATATTTGTGACTTTTCACAAATATATAAATTAGCAAAACGCTGTACTCCGTTTATTATCAGTGTCTTCGACTTTATAGATAAGTTGAAGTTATAAAAAATTAATTTAAGCCCAACGGAAATGTGCAATACAAAAACAATACTTCATTTGAAAATATGAGAACGCTATTGGACGGTGATTTTACCCTTCAACTACAGCACTGGTATGACATAACCTTACTTACCTTCGAAAACAAACTTATGGGTTTAAATCGTTCCTTTTTCTGCAAATAAAGCAAGTTCGCACCATTTTCTTAAAGTTTTTTAAACAGATTCTTGAAAATAGCCACACAGAACACTTGGATTTCCGAAAAACACTTATTTCACCAATTAGAACAATTACAACGCCGCGCATCAAATAGGTCGAAATCTCGAATGACTACGACCGTCTTCGGCGTCTTCCGAATGATCCCGAAAGAAATCTGTAGTATACTCGAAAAAGGTAGAATTCCGACGTTGCCGATTATTCTGGGCTTTATTTCTTGAAATAAGGAATAATAATTACAGAAGATTTAAATTACATTTAAAACAGATTCGGTTTGAGTTATTTATAATAAGATATTTAATTATCAGTTTTAAAATATTCTATATGGAAATTTATACTGGGAATTTCTGGAATTCTTTGTTTATTTAGGTAATAGTATAAAGGATGATATCCGTTATAATCTGGCCACAGTAACGGTTTGGCAAACCAGGGTTAATGTTGGATTCCTCCAAAATGTAAACAACTGGGTCTATGTTATTTCCATGTTGTTGATATTACCATTAATTTTTGACCAAAATTTGAAGTCAATCGTGTAAGTAGTCTTTTAGCTATACCGCGAACAAACAGATCGACGGAATTGAGAAAACATTTAGGAAATCTGAAACGAAAAATCTGAAAAAAATCTCGGAGGGCTATTTTCACGATTACAATACTTCCCTTTTACGACGGAAGTAAAAAATTGTTTTCCATGGATCTTATTGTTTGCAAGTGCCGAATTTAAAGGAGGGAGTTTCTGGAAGTTTTCGTGTTCGCTTTCGAAGTTAATTTCGGATTAACAGTGGCAATTTTGAAGCAGACTTTTCTTTTTTAGATATCGCTGGAGGAAGATGAAGTTCGAAGTGTTTATATAATGCGCCACGGTGAGCGAATAGATTTTGCCTTTGGTAGATGGGTGCCTTATTGTTTTGACGAAATGGGGACGTACATTAGGAAAGACCTGAATATGCCAAAGAGTTTGCCTGAAAGGAAAGGTAAAATATAATTATACTTCGGAGTTTCATTTTAACCTATAGACTGTTATGGCAGGGATTTTGTCAATTTTAGCAGTTGTTTTTTAGAAAAAGGTACCAAACCTAGTATGTATATTTATAATCAACAACCTTTTAAGTAGTCGAGTGCAATTTGTTATGAAAGATTACTATCATGAGTCATACAGATTTGTGAAATTTCCATCTTATACATTATTCCATTTTGTACCGCTAGATGTCACTAGATATTTAGGTGGGGGTATAATTTCATTATTTCGTGGATCTGAGCGATAAGTGTTAAAGTTAGTAATAAAGTAATTAATGATCGGGTACGAAAGTCGGTAGGTCGGTGAATTAGTTTAAAAATCAGTAGAGATGGCAGCACTGGTCACCTTTTGGTATGCTGCGTTGCCACTGTGACATTTGGATATTAAAAACAAAAAAGCCCCTTTTCTTATGAACACGATAGCACTTTTATGAAATATGCAAAAGAAAAACCTTTAATTCTTCCGAGCTAAGATGGTTGTAATGCCTTCTTTATACAATTTTTATTGGGTTTTATTACTAGTAGTAGTAGTAGTAGTAGTTAGGGGGAGGTCTAGAGACCTGACTGGTAGGCCTATAAGGCCCTTTCAGTCTACCCCAGCTTCTCCCTCAACCACCACTCGCCACCAGGTGTACATCCTTGAATCTGCCTGTCCTTACTATGTAAGTCTGTATATCCTTCCATGCAAGATCCTTAACTTCGTCCCTATGCAAGACCGTAGTGCCGAAAATATCTCGTCGCAGTCTCGCTCGCGCTTCACATCTGCACAGGAAGTGAAGAAGAGTTTCCTCCTCTTCCTGACACTCCGTGCAGATATAATCTTCCTCAATGCCTAACAGAAAGAGGTGTCTCCTCAGTCGACAATGCCCCGTTACTATTCCTACGATGGAATTTAGAGCTTTCCGGTCTCGGGCTGGTAACCACTCTGTTCTGCCCTTATCGGGCTTCACAATGAAGTCTTTAGCTTGCCTCCCGACCCCGGACTGGCCCCATTCACGTTGAAGTTCATGTTGTGCCCATTCGTCGAGTGCTGTCCTTATCTGCTGCCTAGTGATGCCTAAAGCTGGTTCTGGTTCTACATACGGGCTGGTGGCGCCGAGTCTAGCAAACTTATCTGCCCTCTCGTTGCCCTCAATCCCACAGTGTCCTGGCACCCAAACCAACTTCACTCTTTTACGTCGCGCCAATTGCTCTAGCCTGTCACCGCATTCCTGAACCAAAACTGATCCCGCCGTGGGTGAGTCGAGCGCCTTAAGTGCTGCTTGACTGTCTAAGCATATGACAATCTCTCCCTCTGCCCTCTCTATGACTTCCTTCATCGTTATTGTCATTAGAATGGCATATACCTCAGCCTGAAACACCGTTGAAAACTTCCCCAAAGGGAAGCTGGACCCGGTTTGTGTAGCCTCAATATAAACTCCAGCACCAGAGGATTGCAACTGTGTCATACGTGAACCATCCGTATAGCAAACAATTGCCTCTCTGGAGAACTCCAACCTGTTTCTCTCCCAGTCCTCTCTTTCGGGGATTGAGATACTATAACCCTTTGGTTTTATTACTATATATATATATATATATATATATATATATATATATATATATATATATATATATATATACAATATATGAAGTTTCTTTTTTATGTATTGTAATTATCCCTGGAAATCTGTTATAAACAATTCTGAAGCAGTTTTTGTTGCATTATGTTGTGATACTAAAAATGGATGACCTGTGACTGAATTTCAAATTCAAAAACGTCTTTATTCATACGTAAGTACAAGGCGAAGTCTAGCTTCTACAAGAGTGCTATTCTATACTTAACCTAGAGCAGTGGTCGCCAACCTTTTCAAGGTGTTGAGCTACTTTGATAATTTAGAAATAAACCGTGAACTACCTACTTCTAATCAGCATTTAGTTCTATTTGACATACATGTTTTTATGTAATTAATAAGTACTTAACTTACACTAATACATACCTAAAAAAATTATATAACAACATTTTCATATAGCCATAATGGCATGTCAAATATGACTTAATAAAAGTAAATAAAACATTATAATTGAAATTTTAAACAAAAACATGTGATAAAAAATGCGTGTGTTCAATGACAAGGTTGACACTCGGACTCATCGATAGTTTTTTTGATGTTTTGCCTTGTAATTTAATACAGCCATTCGAACACAATTATCCATATGTTCATATGTAAGGCGACTGCAGAATGTGTTCTTAATAAATTTCATATTAGAGAAAGAAGTTTCGCACAAATAGGTTGAAGTAAATAACGCTTTCACTTTTAAGGCAACACGACATACAACTGACTATTTGTGTGTACTTACTATAGGCCAAATATATTTTGTACTTTAAACTAACTATTTCAATGCCAAATCATTTTGAAATGCAATCACTTCCATTTCAGTTGCAGCGATGTCTTCGCCAAAGTTCTGCTAAATACAAGTTGCAAACTGTTCGGTATCAATGTCCGTGAAAGGTGAAATAATACATTGAGCCACCAATGCCATTTTGTTGACATCCTTAAACCGATTTTTGAAGTTATTCTTCAAGTTAGAAACTATTTCTACATGAGATTTACTGTCATAGGGTTCTATTGGATTTTGAAATATCTTCTCTGAAAGAATAGGAAAATGCTTGACATCACGGTTGATTAGAGTTTGTTCCCAAAACTCAAGTTTTTTTAGGAATGCATTTATATTGAAAATGACCGCCAGTTCTTTATCTCTTCCCTGAAGTTGCAAATTGAGTTTATTATTCTTGTCTGTAATGTCCACAAGAAACCCAAAATTTCTAAGCCTAATTGAATTTTCCAGTTCCTGAATCGGTTCGCCGCGTTGTTTGAAAAATTGAACTATGACAGATAGGGTTTAATTAAAACATGTTAACACTGGTCCTCTACTTAACCATCGCACTTCAGAGTTAAGAAGTAGATCCCCATACTGACAATCAGTTTCATCGATTAAGATTTTGAATAATTTTTTTTGCGTGAGCTCTAATCTTGTTTACAATTTTTTACTACCAATCTCATGACCTTGTTAATTTTAGAAAATTTCCACATAATGCCGATGAACACAGAAATTGTGGAAATCGTTCATCTTTACGACAAAATGCGACCAGACCCTTATGACAACCCACCGTAGCTGGAGCCCCGTTATTTGTCAAGCCTACCAATTTTGAAATTGGAATTTTCTCAGAAGATATAAAATTGTTTAAATGAGAAAACAATTCCTGTCCAGTGGTATATCCTTTCAATGGAATAAACTTCAAAAGATCTTTTTTAGTCATAAAATAACTAAAAACCATCGTGATGAACACGGCCATCTGGGAGGTGTCAACCACATCTGTTGATTCATCCAGTTGAAGAGAAAACTAAACTCAGTTATCTAAGTCAGTTTTTAACTGTGAAAAAATATCCTGGCTCATTACTTCCACTCCGTCACCATATTAGCAGAAAGTTGAAGAGATTTTATTGCAGAAGCTATCTCGTCGTTATTTTTAAAGTTGGAAAATAATAAATCTGCAGCTTCTAAAAACACCTGTATTATCATTTCCTCGTCTTCATACGGTTTCATTTTTTTTGTGCAATTATTTGCGACACACGGTATGACGCGTCCGTTGCAAACTTTTTTTTGCCAACTGCCTTTAAAAATATTGACTGTTTTCCAATTAACTGGTTCTTTAATTGTTTCAATTCTTCATTTCTGCTGGCAGCATGTAATGGGAAATATTTTTCAAAATGCGGATGTACTCTTTTATGATACCTCTCAATATTTCCTTTTTTAGCAAACGAAACAGAGGCATTCCATAACAAACATACATTTTTACCTTGAACTTCTGTTAAAAAATACTGTTCTTTCCATTCCGAATGAAAATTGTATGTCTTCCATTTCTTACTACTGCTTACCATAATCTTTTTTATTGCTCACTCTTGTTGTAACACGTCTAATGCCTTTCAGTTTTAAACTGAACGCTTTGTATCCCCGACATGCGCATTGATCGCGTTCAAAGCAATCTAGATCTTTCTCGTGTTCTCAAACATTCTCGCGATGCTGGCGCTCTGGTCAATTCTAGCAGCTGTTGTTCAGAGCGCTCACCACAGTGTTGCCGCTGCTTGTTTTCATATTGTGATTTTTCTTTCAAAATTTATGGACGCATGTGTGAGTTTTACAAGATATGTTGTGAGCTACCAGAAATGTCTTCGTGAGCTACGGGTTGCTCGCGATCTACGGGTTGGCGACCACTGACCGAGAGCAACTATGGTGTAGTATTTATTTCGAAATATTTACTAAAAGAATTAAAAACATTTTTACTTTAAATAAATAAACTCTAGCCACTTAATGCTCGGAAAATTATTTATTCTGGAGGGTTATGTGACGAGAGGAGGGGAATGTAAACAGCCTCAGGCATTAATGAACGCACTGATATACATTTCTGTTATCTTCCTCGTAAAGGCTGCACTAATCAGGTTGCGAAAGTCCCGATGAATTTTATTATATATATATATTGGGAGCTGTATATGAAAATGAATATTTAAAAAAAGTGGCTCTATGCCGTGAAATGTGTAAAGCTTGGTGATGGATTTCTCTTATATTCGGATCATGCAGAGAAGATCGTCGGCAAATAAGGAAAAGAAGGAGCTGGGTTTTCCGCTCTGAGTCACACGATACAAAGAAAAGCATATGAGTTTCCTAAATTTTTGACATCTCAATATTTTTATATTATACTTTGAAACCCTGTCAAATTTTCTTAGACCGAACACGAGTCTACAGCAAGTATTTTGCAGTCTTTGTATAAGATTGAATTCTAAAATATGTTATACGATTTTTTCAATAGATGTTTAACATATACTTTAAAGAAGAGTTCAGTTATGAAAGATAAGACCTAGATTCTTATATTTTGTGGTAAAGGGTAAGACATTGTTATTAGAGGTTCGCGAGAAAATGTTTACGGTCTCGGTCTTGGTATCGGTATCGAAAGTCTCGGTGGTCTCGAAAACAAAATTTTAAAAATAATAATTTTTCGCCGAGATGTTATTTAGGCAAAAGTATATGGAAGCCTACATTCGAAACCCAGAGTTTTTACAATCTTAAAAATTTAATGTAAAAAAACCCAATGTGTGAACATTTGAAAAAAATGTAGGTATAATTATATAAAAAATTATTCCAAAAATCTATAATTCGAAATGATATTGCCAACAGGTGGAATCAGTAAATGAAGATATACGGACAATAGTAGGTGTATCAAAATAAATATCACATATCCCTTGTTCTTTGGACATCAACAGAAAGGGCACACATCACTAGAGTTACTTAAACAACCATCCACAAAACAATAATTATTTGACATTTCGAAAGATATACAAATGGAATAAGATATAATAAACATAAAATAAGGACACACTGTATAATGCTACCGAACTCATGCAAGCAACGTGCTGGGCATTCTAGGGACAGACGTTATAATTCAATAGGTAGAAAACGATGGATGGCCAAGTAAAGCACCCTTAGGTAACTTTGCTATTTTGAACCAAACTTTTATTACTTTGATGCGTATTTACTTTCTTAACCAGGACCGTTCTTAGGGGTCTGCACATGGCACAAAGGCGGCTATGGTTCATAATACTACTTGTGAATCAACTATTTTTGTTCTTTGGTAAATTAACTATAAATTTTAAAAGTGGAGTAGATTTTAAAAGTAAATTTATTTATTAAACAAATATCTACTTATTCAATCTTTCGCCTGAAAGATCAATCTATAGCCTTTTTTGAGAAAAAGTACAGGGATAAATATTATATTGTGCCTGCTGAATCACCAATAATATCAAGTTCCTCAAGCGATGATAACTATGACATCGATTACATCATTATTTGAAAAAAAAGTGATTCCGAAAATTGGAGAAAAGAAATAATAGAATATTTGCAATTAAAGCGCGCTCCAAAGGCTACAGATATTTTAAAATGGTTGAAAGCACACGATAAACAATTTCCAAATTTAGCCAAAATGGCAAAAGATCTTTTGTCTATACAGGCGACCTCTGTAGCAGTAGAGCGTTTATTTTCACAAGCAGGGTTAATTAATAGAAAACTAAGAAGCATGTTAAATGAAACTTCAAACAAATGCTTATTATGTATTCATTCATGGTATAAAAGTAACTTGAGAAATGAAATTATAAAATATTAGTTTAAATTTTCTGTAGTATTTTTAGGTTTATTATATAGGTTGAAATAAAATCTGAAAATATGCTTATAATGTATGTGTAGAAATTTAAATTTTTACTTTGTTATTAGAACAGTTCGTTATTTTTTAAGCGTAATAGTTGAATTAGCTTTGTTGATCATCTATTTAAAATCCTAAGCCAAATTCGACTTTGTGTTCTGTTTGTTGAAAATCTTGTCCGTATGTATATGTATTATTTTAATTATACACATATAGTTAAACATTTTATATCCTCCATTATTTTCAAATACAAACAAAGTCAATACAAAAATATTGTTCTATAAAACACGTACCTTCTTTAATTAGCAAGCCATCGAAGCGATTAAAGAAGAAAAATTTTCACTGATTTTTTTTACAATTTTTTGTTTAAGTCGGAAAATGTTTAAACAAAAATCACCACAATTACTTCGTCTGTTGGAGACTTTACCGTATCTATACTATTTAAGAATATGATATTGTGATGTTTTTAGTTGTTACAGTCTATTAGTTATCGAACCAAAAAACTAAAAATATTTGGATTTTAGTTATTTTCAATAATTAAACATAAAAACCGATTATAAATGTATAAAGACCACAATATCAAAATCCTATATAGTATCGTTGTGATAAAAGGTCTCTCTTTGAGAACAGGGTAGCAATTTACGGTTTTCGACATGTGAAGTGGAATTTCGCTACTAGAATTTCAAAATTTGGAAAATTCTCTTTTTATGGTTATTTATATCGTTTTTTAAATGACTATTTCACTAGTATCATTGTTACAAGAAAATAGACAATGCTAGTATAATATAATTGATTATAGAAAAATTATTTTTTGCATCCATTAATTTGCCCCCAAACATATATTTTTTGAACTATTTGTCAAAACAAATAATTTACGAACATTAGTTATTTTGCTACTTCTCTTTGAGATCGAGACCGAGAGTCTCGATAGGTAAGTCTCGGTATCGGTCTCGGTCTCGAACACCAAGTCTCGGTCTCGAAATATTTTTTTTTCCAAGTCTCGGTCTCGTTTCGAGTCTTGTGGTCTCGCGAACCCCTAATTGTTATTAATAGAGGGTTGAAAAATATTTTGTAGCAAGGGAAGACTACTATAAAACATATAATAGGATTTTGAGGTGTCCATTTTTGAGATTGTGGGATTCAGAATACTCGTAAACTAGTTTTAAGTTATCATTTAAATGAGATAATGCAATATAGATTTGCGTCATATGAGCGTAACTCTGCTTCTTCGAATGTTTATTATAAGTAACATACACCCGATGTCACGCGTGTAAGCATACTCTTTTCTTTTCTGTCGGGAAAATAGGGTTTGAAAAAACTGAGCACGCCAGGGCAACAACCAGTTTATTTTAGCTTTGCCAATAGAAATTTATGATTGTCGGAGTCGAAAGCTTTAGAGTAATCCAGCAACACCAAGGCCTCCACTTTTTTATTATCAATTGCATTGCAGATGTCATCGCTAACATTTAATAGCGCGGTTATGGTGCTATGGGACTCTCTAAAGCCAGCCCATTTCTGTAACAAGTAAATTTCTTGACCTATTATAATTAAGTACCGTTAAAAATCCATTGAAATATCAATAAGTATCTATTTTCATTCATATAAAAAAGGTATAGTACTAAAATATGTTTTATGATTAAATAAGTGAGGTTAGACAAACATACCTAGCAGCTTTCTAAACCAGCCATGTCAAACATCGGCCCGGTGAGCATTTTTCTGCGGCCCAGATCAGTTTTGAAAACAGCCAGATAATGCGGCCCGCGAACAAGTCGTTTTTGAAAGCGCGAGCCGCTGCAACAACGATTGGTATAATAAAATGTAAATAAAATTTAAATTCTGGAAAGAACTGGAGAAATCACAATCCGTATATAAGCCGTGTTCGATTGTGTCAGTCGTTCGGTGTTTAGTTAGTTATGAGTCAGTTGCGATAGAGTTTCGAGTTGAGTTGCGCACTTGTTGTTACAACACTTAACAGTACTTATTATAATTTATTTCGGATACAGTTTTTAACATGTGTCTTTCAAAACCAAGTGGAAGTAAGAGGAAACTTGTAGATGAGCATCGTATCTTTCAAGAAAAGTGGGAATTAGAGTTTTTTTGCTGTGAAGTAAAAGAAAAAATTATTTGTTTGATTTGTAATGGTACAGTCGGTGTCCCAAAATTATATAATATAAAACGTCACTATGATATTCATAAAACTATCTTTAACAAGTATCCAGGCATCGTCAGAAACGAAAAGTTAAATCTGAATAAATCTGTTCTTCAAGCGAGCTACATACTGTCGGAATTGATCGCGAAACACTCAAAACCATTTGTTGAAGGTGAATTTATAAAAGAGTGTCTTAAAAAGGCCGCGGAAATTGTAAGTCCCAGGAGCGTGAAGGCATTTCAAAATATACCCTTGTCCCGGAATACTGTCGCTGAAAGAGTTACTGAGTTGGCTGCCAATATAAGTGATCAGATAAAAACAAAATCAGACTCTTTCATTGCATTTTCTATTGCCTGTGACGAAAGTACGGATTTGTGTGGTGTGGCGCAACTCGGTGTTTTTCTTCGTGCGGTTGATACAGATATCAATGTGTATGAAGAATTACTGGAATTAGTACCATTGCATGATACAACAACTGGGAGGGATATTTTCAATGCTGTTTATGGACTTCTGCAAAAGTACAATTTAGATTTGTCAAAACTGTGTTCCGTTGCAACAGACGGAGCTCCTTCAATGACTGGAGTAAAAAATGGCTTCGGTAAAATATTACAGACAAAGATCAGAGAAACGGGCAGTAACAAACCAGATTTTCATTATATTCATTATATAATCCACCAAGAAGTTTTATGCTCAGAAGTGATCAAGTTGGAAAGTGTTTTAAAGTCAGTGAAAAAAATTTAAAAAAAGTGTGCACTTTCATTAGTACAAGTATTGGGTTCTCTACCTAATTTTATCACAACAAATGTCAAATATTATATATATATATATATATATATATATATATATATATATATATATATATATATATATATATATATAATATATATACATATATTTATATAATATTTGAATATTCAAATATCGAATTATGCGAATACGATTCCGAGCCCTTGTACACACCGCTTACAGACTAAATGAATTCTAATGTATACTGCATGAAGGGAATCAAGGTGGATAAAGTAGATTTTAAATAAATATGCAGTATATCAGTTATTATACCCTTAAACGAAAGGAATATTTCATAAGTAAGTGTAGATTCGAAAGTTTTACCAAATAAAAAATTCAAAAGAGAAATGGGTCTATAATGTATGATATTCCCTTTTTTGCCTGGTTATAAGATTGGAGTACCATTTTCAACAACCTGGAAAGGTTCCCACGGATAGACACTTATTATACAAAATATGCCGAGGAACTGAAATGGAATAAAATTTTATGAGGTACGACGGACTTATAAGTAATAAGTATGGGAGTGTTGATAAACTGTGTTCCGTTGGAACAGACGGAGCTCCTTCAATGACTGGAGTAAAAAATGGCTTCAGTAAAATCTTACAAAGATCAGAGAAACGGGCAGTAACAAACCAGATTTTCATCATATTCATTGTATAATCCACCAAGAAGGTTTATGCTCAAAAGTGATCAAGTTGGAAAGTGATTTAAAGTCAGTGAAAAAAATTATAAACTTCATAAGGTCACGAGGCCTTAATCAGCGACAGTTTTCTGCATTTTTACGTGATTTAGAAAGTGAGTACACTAGTTTACCATATTATGCAGAGGTGCGATGGCTTTCGTGTTCAATGGTACTCGACCGGTTTTGGAAACAAAGAAGAAATACGCATTTTTATGGAAACAAAAGGAGAAGATGTCAGCTTATTATGCGATGTACTTTTTTTACAAGATCTTTCGTTTATGGTAGATATCACAAAACACTTGTCGGACTTAAATACGAAATTGCAAGAACCACATCAAGTTATTACAGATATGCATGATCATGTGAAAGTTGTGTTGTGGGAAAAACAGTTAGCAGAGGATAATCTGTCACATTTTCTGACTTGTAAGGCGTACCAGGAAAGCACAAGTGTCCCAATATCATACAACATATATTCAGAGAAAATGAGAAGCCTTCTGGCAGAATTTGAGAAGCATTTTCAGTATTTTAAGACCCAAGAAAACAATTTTTCTCTATTTACTGGTCTTTTCACTATCGATATTGATAAAGTTCACCCTCACTTGCAAATGGAAGTAATTGAGATTCAGTGTCAGACCCATTTAAAACAAAAATTTGATAGTGTTGGTACATTCGAATTTTATAAGTACTTGCCTGTTCAATACCAAGAAATGAGAAAATTTGCCTGTAAAGTCCTGTCAATGTTTGGAAGTACCTATAAGTGTGAACAACTATTTTCTTTGATGAAAGGAAACAAATCTCCCGCAAGATCGCGATTGACGGAGGCACACTTGGACGCAATTTAATGTTTGTAGTTTTTTGTAATGTCCCTTTTATTAGAAATTTAATAAACAGACTTGTCCTATAATAGTACTTATTCTCAAGATTTTCAGTAGTTTGTCTTCTTTAAGATAAGGTTTTGCGGCCCACCTAGTCGATGGTCTTCATGTTTTTGGCCCACCAGTGACTTTGAGTTTGACATGGCTGTTCTAAACAAACCTAGCGAAAATTTACTTTTTTGTATAGAGACAAGAGGGTCAGCTTTAATATCTAGAATGTACCAATATAAATATCATTAAGGCGCAGCTTCACAGTCGTTAATTTACTAAATATTAAAAGAGAAAACTTTAAGTTAAATCCATAATTTATCACAATTATAATTCCCAGTTTTTTCCAGAAACTCTAGTAAGTACTTTTCATTTCTTTTATTTTGGTTGAAATTGTTATCCCTCTTAGTGATGAATTATTTTTCTTTTTATGTTTTATTTTTCTCACTAGGCGGTGCCACAGCTTACCTAAAAGACTCACCGCTCACAAATATAGGGCTGTTTGAAGCCAAACTTGTAGGAGAAGCCCTGAGGGATAAAAACGTCAGCATCGACCAAGTCTACTGCTCACCCTCCTTCAGATGTATACAGACATGCGATTCAGTATTGCGAGGGTTAAATAGGTAGGTACTGTTTTCAAGTATGAACCAAAAAATTGTAGTGCCTAAAGTTCGGTGGCGGTTTGTTAATAAGAGTTACACAGCTGCAGCTCTGGTCACAAACTTAATATAAATAAATAATAATTTTAATCTAGCTTTACCTTATATCAACATAGTTTCGTTCATTCCGGCAAAGCGCTTACACAACACCACAGAATATATACAATGTGTTACAAAAGTATGGAAACGGCGAGATATCTTATTTGAATCTGCCAAGTTTACCGTTTTTCTGTTATAAAATACTCAATACTTTTTATTAAGAGCACTTTTTATGAAAGTCAACAGTTTTTGCTAAAATAAGGGTCTAATATCCATAATTAAATGTATTCCTTTAAATAAAATACCTGCACACAAAAGGTTACCTGATATGTTTGTTAATGTCAGTTTTGTCGATTTACAAAAATGGATCGTTTAACTGAAGAAATTGAAGAATTGAAATTTTAATTATACTGGGTTATGGCGATAGAATGCGAAACCTGCAAAATGTTTGTAATATTTTTAAAGACAAATATCCTAACATAAATCCAATATTTAATGCTACCGTAAACAAAATTGACAAAAAAAAATTCGTAAAACTGGGAAGGTAAATGATGCTGTACAGGGTGTCCGGATTTGGTTGCAAAAGCAGGGTATCTCGCTTATTTTTAAAGATAGAACCTTGCGGTTTTCACGAACCTGAGCTAATTTTTTGAGTTTTTTTTTTAGATATGACCCAAAGTTTTGTTTTTTTAAATGAGACACCCTGTATATGTGTTCAGAAATTGATTTGTCTTTTTAAAAGCTTCTCAAAAATATATAATAGTATGGGTCTATTTTAATAAACAACAACAAAAATCCTAATTTTTATAATTATCATCCCAAATTTTGCAGTAGACCATGCAAAACGATATCGTTTTCTTTTGTTTTCTTGGAAGCAAATGACATTTCCCAATTTTGTACGCGTATAGAAAATATAGCGCTAGTTTTTTGTATTTATTTATTGTGTAAAAATATATTTGTATTATTATGGAAGAAAACCAAACTTTCGAACATTATGAAAAGTACGATATGTTATCTTGTTTTATATTAAGTAATGAAAATGATGAAGCGGCTTCTGAGATGTATTTTAACAGGTAAATAGTTAATTTTTAGGTATGTTGAAATACTATTGCTTAATTTTTATTTAGATATCCAGAAAGGAGGCAACCTAATATATCCACTTTTTATCTGATAAAAAAGAATTTACTTAATCACGGATATAATAAAGAAAATCGGGAGGCTGAGGAATTACGGTTTTGGCTAATGCAGAAGCTTACCCTACAAACTCTTGTAGGGCCAGTGAAGCATAGGGATTCCAAAAACTAGAGTTCAAGAAAGTCTAAAAAAGCACAAATACCATCCATACAAATTTAGGCTTGTGCAGCACTTACAGCCAGGGGATGCAGAGCGTCGGGTAGTTTTCTGCAATTGGTTTCGAGAAAGATGCGATATGGTTAGAGATTTTGAAAGGAAGGTTAGACCCAGCACATTTCAGTAATTCTGGTATACTCAATAGACACAATAGTAGATTCTGGTCCCAGGAAAATCAACACCAAATATTTCCCAGAAGACAGCATAGCAGGTTTGGTCTAAATGTGTCCTGCTTCATATTAGGAACACATATAAAATTTTATATATTTGAGGGAAATCTAACAGCCAATCGCTATATACAAATTTTAGAGGCAGCTATTCCTGAATTACTTGACGATGTTCCTCTAGCGCAAATTAACGAAATTTATTTTCAACAGTACGGTGCTCCTGCACACAATTCTGGAATGACGAGATTATTTCTGGACAATAATTTTACCAATCAATGGATCTGAACAAATGGACCTATAAGATGGCCTCCTAGGTCCCCAGATTGGTCGATTTTAGATTTCTTTCTATGGGGATATCTGGAAAATAGAATTTACAAAGACCACTATGATAATGTCCAAGATTTAGGAAATTCAATAAGAGAAAATTTTCGCTATTTACAAAGTCATCCCGTTATTTTGCTTAATTGCGTAAAACGAATACGAAAATTGTGCGAAGCATGCATAGAACAAAACGGAAATCAGTTTGAACAGTTCTTTTGATTTCCTTGGTTACTGTTGTTCTTATACGACAGTTGATTTTTGCTGAAAGGCTTGTTACATAATAATTTATTACTGTTTTGTTCTTGTATTACATAAATCTAGGTAGGTGGTACTTTTTTGGTGCGAAATTATCAATACATATTTTGATAAATAGATTTAATTACATATTTATTTTGATTTATTGTTAGGATGTAGATATTGTTAACCACTTTAAATAAAAGGCAGCATTGTTTTGTATGGCCTACTGCAAAATTTGGGATGATAATTATAAAAATTAGGATTTTTGTTGTTGTTTATTAAAATAGACCCATACTATTATATATTTTTGAGAAGCTTTTAAAAGGACAAATCAATTTCTGGACAAATATACAGGGTGTCCCATTTAAAAAAACACAACTTTGGGTCATATCTAAAAAATAACAACTCAAATGAAAAATATGACTACGCCACTGGATCCAGCGTAAAAAACTGCATAAGCAGCAATTTTTCCCTTTGCGTTAAGTTAAAGGATAACCGAGATACGAGGGGGGTCCCAAAATGCAAAATTTTCTATTTCGCCCTGTATCTCATAAACGAAGAAGGCTATGAAAATTTTGTTTACGGCTTCATAAGTTTCACAAAAAATTAGCTCAGGTTCGTGAAAACCGCAAGGTTCTATCTTTAAAAATAAGCGAGATACCCTGCTTTTGCAACCAAATCCGGACACCCTGTACAGGTCTTTAATTCAAGAGTTGCAGAGGCATTGAGTGGAACAATAGAGGGTTGGCTCTCCCAAGACAGCCAGGTATTGACACACGTTTAGTCAAACCATGTGGATCCAATAAAATATTGGCAGGAAAAGCATTGAATTTTCTTCAAAATCAAAATAAAAAGCGAAGGAAAGAACGACTTTCTCTACGTAGCTGGAATATTTACAACGAAGAATAAGGCGTTAAAAATTACAGAATAATCGCTTACCTTGACTTAAGGGATTTACGTTCGGGCGGATTGAATCAGGGAAAAGAATCTTTTAAGACAATAACTCGACTACGAGATGCCACTCAAAAGTGATCTATTCAAGATGAATCTTGACCTTTCTTTCATTGATTTACCTACGAGCGGATTGAATCAGCCATATCATATAAAAAATCGACAATCGTATTGATGACAATTTATGAGGTTCACAAAATAAGAGGGAAAATTGGCAACGTTGTAGGAAGATTAAAACGAACAGCTGGATTATTGATTAACTGATTTGTTGGATGATACTACGTACGGTAAAGTGCGGGACACGAAAGAAAGCCGGGCGGTCCTTAAAATAAAGGTTCATAGTCTTAAGCACTATACATTTCGAGCATTTGTTTTCATTTCTATATAAATGCGTTGCCTTGAATTTTAATTATTATTTCGAAGTAACGATGGCGAGCAAAAGAGGAAAAACAATTCCAAGCGGTGCACGTGAAGTTATTGCGAGTGTTATAGAGGCCTGTACTAGAGAAGCTGAAAATAATAGTTTGACTATTCCAATTCAAAATTGAACAGAACGCGCTGCATTTTACACTGATGTTTCGGAAAGCAGTGTAAGAAAAATTCAAAGAGAACATAATGATCGCTCATGTTCTACTTCACCTTTAAAATCTCCTGGTAAAAAAAGACCCCGATTATCATACAAAGATAAAATTGACGATGGTGATTTTCAAGTAATTCGACGAACAATAGAGGATTTTTATATAAACTTGAAGAAGGTTCCGACCTGCAAACCCCTACTTCGTACTGTAAAGAACAAAATAGATTTTCCGTACGGGTATAAAACTGTAAATCGGCTTTTACGATCAAATGGTTTTTTTTGGCGCAAGTGCCAAAATAAACGAAAATTGCTCATTGACAGACCAAATATTTTTCACTGGCGGGAAATATCTATAAACCGTAAGGCAATATAGGTAAGAAGGGCGCAATATTGTGTATCTAGACGAAACCTGGGTAGATAATGATATGACAGTGAACAAATGCTGGCAAAGTGAAAGTGTTACAGTAGTCGCTTTATTATTCAGTTCATGCTGGTTCAGAAGCCGGTTTTGTTCCAGGTGCTGCTTTAGTTTTCCGCTCGGGAATAACAAGTGGAGACTATCATGGACAGATGAATAGAGATAATTTTGAAAAGTGTTTGCTCGAGAAGCTTTTACCTAACATTCCTCCCAAATCAGTCAAAAGCCCATATGATATCGTGGCTTAAATCGAACAATCTTGTATGTGATCCAACATGGAGAAAATATCAATTATTTGAAGTAATATCAGCCAACAAGCCTAGAGAAAAAAAGTATAAAATTGACGGTCTTTTACGTAACCTCGGTCATAAACCTTTAAGGCTGCCTCCATACATGTGCGACCTCAACCCTAGTGAACTTGCATGGGCAGGAGTAAAAAAATATATTTGAGAGCGCAACACCGGTGAACTTTCAATTAAAGATTTAAATAAAATAACATCAGAAGCGATTGATTCAATATCGGCTGAAAATTGGAAATCGTATGTTAAACATGTTCGTTCTATTGAAGATAAATACTGGGAAGTAGATGGCAAAATTGAAACGGTTATTGATGATTTAGTTATCACACTGGGATCTTCAAGTAGTGACGACGAAACCTCATCATTTTCAGAGGAAGACAACGATTTAGAAGGAATCGAACCATTAGAATCACAGCCGTCAACCTCAGAAATGGCTTAGTTTTTTTCATACATTTTGTAAAATTGTTCATAAAGTAGCTGTCAATAAACTGCTTCAAAATAATTAATTTTCTGTTCAATACCGGGTGTCAAAAAATATCTAATATTGCAATTAATATTTGAAAAACTACAGAACTCATATTTTTCCAAAATTAACACATCAACGTAGTTATAGTAGGGGAGCCATCACTGATTCCAGTGAACAAGATTTATCAAAATTTTAACTTATGCAGTTCGACTTTGGGCTATTCGGGTATGCCAAAAGTGACCGTTTGTCTCCGTCTGTCATATTACTTACAGGGGGCGTTATTGTGAAGTACTATATAGGGCGTTTCCTAATTGCGCGCTAATGTTAAAGGGGGATGATTCTTGGACCTTTTTAAGAAAAAAGTTTAATATGAACCTAAAAGTCTTAACTGTGTGAAATTTGATACACGTCTTTTATGCATAAAGGGGCATTTTTTATTAACAATCAATTTTGGAAATTTCTACCAGTGGCGTGCATATGTAATTAACCTGGGTAAATCCGTATGCTCCTTAATGCATAGAAGACGTGTATCAACTTTCATGCGCTTATCTATAATAGCATCAGAATTGGGATGAAAAAAAAATGTTTTCTTTTTAAACTTTACCATCCAGTATCTCAAAAGTTAGGTTAAGACTTTTAGGATATAAAAACACCCCCTTTAACATCAGCAGGCAATTAGGAAACGTCCTGTATAGTACTTCAAAATGACGGCCCCTGTATAAAGTAATATGACAAACGGAGGCAGACGGCCACTTTTGGCATACCCGAGTAGCCCAAAGTCGAAGTGCATAAATTAAAATTTTGATAAATCTTGTTCACTGGATCTGATGCTGGCTGCCCTTGTAAAATCTGGACTTGTAAATCGTGTATCACTATATTGGATGGTCCAATAATAGTGGACGTAGGCAGTAGCCCGGGAACCGTTAATGACAGAACTCAAAAAAAATATATTTATAGGTAAATCAATCAAGAAAAATCGAAATTAAATCATTTTAAAATTCGAAAGTTCGCCGTTTTTGCAACACAAAAGAGATATAGAAGTTCGGTACACGAAAGAAAACAAACAAATATAGATAAAGGTTCATTCAGCATAGTTACATTTTTTAATTATCTGAAGTGCGTATAATCAAAAAGGAATGCCATATTATTTAGAGAACGACGGGACACCACTGGTTTAAAGGGTTTTCTTGACCGACCTTCCTAACCGATTGACTCCGCCCGGTTTTCTTTCGTGTCCCGCACTTTGACAATTTTGCTCCAAAGTAGAAAGTGTAGAGTAATGACGTCGAAAACAAGTGCAAATTAAAATCAATATTTTAAATTCTTACAAGAGAACCCGGAATATAAAATTGTAAAATTTAAGAATCAAAATGGTACAACCATGATTTTCCCACTGACTTTAACCGTAAAAGTTTTTTTACAATAATATTAATTTATTTGTAGGAGAGAAGATTTACCTATCAAAGTTGAACCGGGCCTTTTTGAATGGATGTCGTGGTACCCGCTAGAACACATCCCAGAATGGATGACCTCAGTTGAAATGACAAAAGCGGGCTTTAATATAGACGAAAATTATGTTCCTTTGGTGACAGAAAAAGAACTGAAGGAGAGCAGGGAGAATTGCGAGCAATTTTACCTGAGAAGTGCCTTTGTTACTCGAAGTAAGTTATATAGCAGTAAACTATTTTAAAAAATCGTGGAATTTTATTATTTTTATTCGATGTTAATATAGTTGAGAAATAATAGCAAATACACAAACATTCGCTAGGATCTACATGGTTATGAAAATTGAAATGAAATAAAAGTCGGCATAGCAAATAAACTAAAAATAAGAAAAATGTCACATTTTAAAGAGTAAAAACCGGCGGTTTAGACGACTTAAAAGTTTAACTTATAAAGATGGTGTATTTAATATTAATTGTTTTCCTTTAGAATTCATACTTTTTAAAAACATAATTTGGTTTCAAGAAATATCTATTTATTACTGTTTACTAGTTGACGCCAGCTTTATAATTCCAATTTTCAAGGTCGTTTGAAATGCTATTTTTTAATGTTTAGTGTTTTTTGTGTTAATTTTTGTTTAAAGATACATTTTTGTATTTTTATTTGATTTCAGTATAATCGTTATACATTTAAGTATAAAAATAAATATTTAAAACAAAAAAACAGGTTTTATCAGAAAGTATTTCTTTTAATTGGTTTAAATCTTATCTGGGGAATAGGCAACAATTTCTAAGGGCAAATCAAATGATTCTGATTGATTACAAGTGAAGTCCCTCAAGGTTCGGTCTTGGGACCTATTCTTTTTTTGTTTTACATTAATGATATCACCAACCTAAAAATGAATGGAAAAATCTCTCTCTTTGCTGACGACATAAGCATAACATGGGGTGATTTTGATACGTCTCTACATTCTAATATTTCCAACGACCTTATTATAATTAAGGTTTGGTCCGATTCCAATCTGCTTTGTTTCAATGCGGATAAAACGGTGGCCTTATCTTATAAGGGGACTTTACTACCACTTCAGCTACTTAACAGCAATATTAAATACGTTATGTCGATTAAATTCCTGGGTTTGAATATAAATAACAACCTAAAATGATCTAAGCATATTGACATCTTAACTAAAAAACTTTCTACCCCCTGTTTTGCAATTCGTTCAATTTCAGAAGAACTGAACGTATCTTCTACCAGGCTTCTATGGCCTTCCCTTTGGGGCGGCTGTACCACCGAGCAATTTCTTAGGATTTTTAGGCTTTAAAAGAGAGCAATTCGCAATTTGTTTGGTCTAAATTATAGAGCGCACTGCCAATACTATTTCAAAAAACATGAAATATTAACACTTGCTGCATTATTTATTTTAGAAACCGTCTGTTTGATGAGATAACATATAAACACTCCCCAGAAACTCTAGGCATGACATATACCTTCTCATTCCTTCCACAGAATTAATAAAAAAATCAATTATTTACAACGCCATAAAATTTTACAATCATCTTCCAGAACATTTAAAAACTATTCATATGTTGGCACTCTTTCGAAAAAAACCAAAGCCTACCTCATTGAAAATTTACTGCGTTAATGATTTTTATAATGAATAAGTGTCATTAAATCTTTTTGGGTGCCATGTTCCAGCTGCTAGCATAGAATTTGCAAATCATTTTAGAGGGGAATAAACTGTCTGTTACGTATTATATTAAAGTTATACAATTTCTTTTTTTTAATACTCTTTAATTACTATATTAGTTCAGTACACTTTTTGTTTAACTTCACTTATTTTGCTTGTATAACGATAACAAAATAGAGTTTAAGGTCGCGTAATTTTAATTTCAATTTATCAATTCTTATTGTTAAGGTCACAATTTATTTTATTTAATTCATTAATTTCTTTACGACAGTGTTATGTCCTAACGAATGTTGTATTTACAATTTATGTATTTGCATTGACCTATCGAAAAATATAATTTTTTTTTTATTAATATTTCGTTTTTTCATTGTTTTGTTTTTTTAAGGTAAATTTTGTTTTGTCCATAAAATTGTAACAATTTTCCTGCGGCAACAAGGCTACTTTTGTTTGTTTGTTATTTCAAACTTGCTATATTACCTACTTCAGAAGTTTAAAAAAAATCTTTATTTTTTTAAGAGTACTTAATTGATATTTACAAAATTACTATTTTAAAAAGAAGTTTCAGGTAAAAATCCGAATTTCGATGGTTTTGCGAGGTATCTCCCTTATTACTGAAGATAGAGAGATGCGGTTTTCGCAACACTGTACTACTTTTTTGTGAAACCAAAGAAGCCACAAACAAATTTTTCCTAGCCGTCTTCGTTTTTGAGATACAGGGTGAAATTGAAAATTTTGCGTTTTCAGGTACCCTTTGTAACTCGATGGCCTGGAAACTTACCGAAAAGGTAAAAACTAACATCGATAGAGTTTTTTGCGTAGAATCCAGTGGCGTAGTCAGTTTTTGGTTAGTACTATCGTTTTCGAGGTATAGATTAAAGTTGGGTTTTTTTATATGGGATACCCTGTATATTTTTTAATATTTGGTCTCCGCTCATTTTTAGCGTCTCAAAAATATATAACACTTGATATTTATTTAAATCCGGGACCGACAATAAAGTGAATTTAAAGAAATTTTAATCTGTTTTTCTAGTAGGCCATGAAAATTGTGTGTTAATTTTCTCAATCTGAATTATCTGTACCAAAGTTTGTTATAGTATCATAATTAAACAATAAATCAATAAACAAAGATACATACATACTATTTAGTATTTACCCTGGTCAACACAACTAACACAAATATGTAGGAAATCTAATAAAAAAATATACCTATTATACACTAAAAATGTTTTATTTACAACAAATGACCAGCGGCGGCTCGTCAGATGAGGCAACTGAGGCGCCGCCTCACTCGCTTTCCTATAAAGATACATTTTTATTTTCAAAATTAACTCTTTCCAAGTTGATACATTATTCTCTGAAAATTGTCTCAAACACTATGAAAATTTCATCAAATATGCCTAAATCATAAATAAACACTTTACTTTACTAACCAACAGTAGAATGTCCAATAACTGCAATATCATTTCTTTTTTATTCGACTTTACCTATACGCGGCGATGCGAATTGCGCCTCGGACACTTGAATGGTATTTGGATTTTTAATAAGTCTGAGAAAGAGGGAAAAGGGTAGTGTTGCATATGTAGATTCATTCCATCTTTTTTTATTGCATTTGAGGCGATGAAAACTTCGCTTAATGATTGAGACGTTGCCATTTAATGTTAGCACAGATTGAATATAAATGGAAATAATTATTATTTATCGGTAAATGACAATCGCGCATCCGGCTGCCAAATGCAAGCCGTTTTTGTTTTTGTTGATATTTGCGTGGGCGTGTGGGGTATTCATATTTCAATTTCATTCATTCAACATTTAACGGGAAGCGGGTGGATATTGAGATTATTCGGCAATAATTTGGTGTTTGTTTTATAGTATTATTTCGTGAACGTCGCGCGTTTAGTCTGTGTCGAGTGTTACTCTATCTAAAGTATTTTTGACGTTGCGTTAGTTTAATTATTGAGTAGATAGACTGATAGAGTAGTTTATATGAATTAGTGATTAAAATTTAAAATAAACGAAACGTGTGAACTATGAATCCAGTCCACGATATCGTTGTCACTATTGACAACGGCATTTTCCAGGTGTCCCGAGGATGAGAAAAAAGAAATTCTTCGCGGAGATAGACCCATGCCGAAGATAAGTTCCTTAAGTAGTGATAAAAAAGACGGTCGACAATATAAACGATCATTTCAAACGTCATGGTATCAAACACACACTTGGATTTGTGGAAGTGTTTTTAAGCAGCGTTAATATTGTTGGCCTTGCTTAATACTGGGAAAAACAAAAACAGTATGGACTTCTGATGGATACGTTGATTTTAAAAATTTTTCTAGAGCGGTTAAAATGCATGAAGGGTCTAAAGACCATATTCAAAATACCTTAAGTTTTGTACGTTTGTCTCAAAATATGACTACAATTAAAGATGCACTAATCGAAAATGCTCGTTTATCTAAATTATTGTACAATGAAGATGTTAGGAAAAACCGCTTGCTTTTGACATACCTTATAGATACGACTATATTACTGGGAAAACAAGGACTGGCTTTTAGGGGGCATAACGAATCCGAATCTTCTTTTAACAGAGGGAATTTTAAGGAAGTTTTTAATTGTTTAATTAAACGTAACACCGAACTTGTAAAGCATTTAGAAGAGAAAAGTGTATTTACGGGACAATCGAAAACTATTGAAAATGAATTAATATTTTGTATTGACGAACATATGAGAGACTTTATTAAACAAGAAATATCGGAGGCTACATGTTTCTCATTAATTGTAGATGATACGACGGATATAGTTGCAAAAGCCCAATGTTGTGTAACTGTTATGTAAATAAATTAGCCGAAATAAAAGAACGTTTTTTAGGCTTTTTTGATATAAGTGAGGATTCTAGAGCTAATGCACTCTATAACTTAATTGTAAGAATCTTGGAACCTTTAAATTTTAAACGGAAATTAGTAGTACAATGTTATGATGGAGCTGCGATTATGGCCGGAGAATTGAGCGGTCTACAAACACGAATAAGATCAGATGCCCCACAAACAATGTACACTCATTGTGCTGCTCATCGTCTCAATTTAATTTTACAACAGAATCTTTTTCGCAACTTTGAAAAGTTTGCCTGCTTTTTTCCATAAATCGTACAAACGCACATCTATAATGGATAAAATAATAAAAAAACGAGTTCCGCAAGCAAGTGATACAAGGTGGTATTCTCGATCAAAAATTCTAATTTTTGTTGCAAATAATTGGGAAGGACTAACCTTAGTTTTTCAGGACATGATTGAAAATCCAGAATTAGACTCAGATACTA
This sequence comes from Kuschelorhynchus macadamiae, assembly GCA_030620095.1. Taxonomy (NCBI): domain Eukaryota; kingdom Metazoa; phylum Arthropoda; class Insecta; order Coleoptera; family Curculionidae; genus Kuschelorhynchus; species Kuschelorhynchus macadamiae. Next base: position 1,153,188 of record JAUTXW010000335.1, read on the forward strand.
TACACATGGCCAAGGGGTATCTAAAAGACCTTTCCGATTTTGAATTTGCTTTTTTAACTTTTGCATTAAAGAAATTTTTTTTGTTACTGATATCCTGTTTCAAGTTTTTCAGTTAAGTAACCTAGAAATTGATTTCTGCATTTCACAATTGAACATTGCCGTCAAACGATTAAATGAGCTGCGCGCTGAAAATTTCCTTAAATCCATTTTTGAAAAAGCAAAATCACCGGATTGCCATGTAGTAGAGAAACCCGTAGCATGAGCGAATCAGGTTTAATGGGAAAATATAAAAATCTGTTTTATGAAATTTTAGACTGTATAATTTTTCAAATTAACATCAGGTTTGAAGATTTACACAAATTGGAATTTGTGAAACTTCTTAATACATCAAAATACAAAGACTTTGCCACAGAATTCCCTATTAGTCTATTAAATTCGTTAGAAAAAACGTATCCAAAAATGTTTGACAAAGACCGCCTCAAAAATGAGCTAAGCATAATTTACCGAGATGAACAATTTTATAAAGTCAATATTCAAGAACTCCTTAAACAAATTAATAGTTTAGAATTAATTTCAGTATTTTGTGAAGTATATCGACTTGCGACATTAATTTTGACAATCCCCTTAACAAGTGTACAGGCCGAAAGAGATTTTTCGTAGTATAGTATATCTCAAGATAGGCTCTCAGGCCTGTCGATCAGTCAGAAAGAATCAGATCAGATAGAAAAAGAGTTATTAGTTAAACTTTCTGAATGTAATGGTGACTTTTATGACAAAATCATTGAGAAATTTGCTTCTTTAAAAGACAGGCGCATTAATTTAATTTACAAAAAGTGACTTAACTGCACCATCCACATACCTATTTGCCTAAACAGTTTTGGTTTTTTATAAAAAAATTACTGTCCACACCATATTAGATTATTACAGGTTTATTACACTTTAAACTCGATTCTGACTATTTTGATTAAGTATTTTAAATATTTTTTATAAAAAAATCCAATGATGAAAAATGTGTATATTATATATCTTTGAGAAGAGTATATATGTACATATATTTGAGGATAAAACGAACTACATGAAAATTGAGTGAATATCTTAAAGATTATCATTTTATTTTTATATCTATGTAATAATTTTTATTTTAAAAATTACTTAATGAAAAATTGGGCATATATCTTGGTATTGGTATGTAAAAGACAAAAACAAATCATAAAAATGAGTCAATTTGCCTCTTTTCTCGGCTCACCAGTTTTAGACACCACGAGCCGCCACTGCAAATGACGTTCGATTTAATACTTTTCTAATGTTGACAATTGTGTTGTTTGAGAATACTTACTTACAACTATTTAATTTATCCCTTAGAAATACCCAAGATCTGTTTTAAATAAAATAAGACGGCCATGACTTGATTAAATAAAAGAATATATAAATTCTGTGGAGCCATTGTAGAAACTAATTGACATTTGTCATTGTTAGGTAAATTATTTTAATCAAATATTGCCTTTGTTCATTTATTAAATATCAAATGGCTGCGAATTTCGAAAACTTGAAGAAATATGACATGCTTGTTTGTTTTTTACAGTGCCAGGAAAATCCGGATGAAGTGACAAGAGTAATACTAAGTAAATAAAATAACTTTGCTTCTTAAACCAGAACTTTTCGGAACTAGTGATAGCCGATGTAGAAGGACCCTCAGTATTTTTGAAAAACAAAAGTATAGATTGTGATGGCCTACTTTTCCTCTCTATGCTACTTCTATCATTTATGTACCAGTAGGAAGTCACTCGTCTTACCCAGCGGCGTCCTTAATCCACCTACCGTGAATTCGACCTATAAAACATATTTGTCTTCCAAGCTGCGCCACTGGTTCGTGGGTCCGCTACATCGGAGTGCCTCTATCCCTATATCCTTGGCCTTATATACTACACTGCTTAAGATCTAACTCACTATTTCTATATCCTTTGCTTAGAAGAAATTTACTTAATTATTCACCGTGTTAGGTCTTCGTATTATTACTATATTATTTTAGAAAGGGAGCTATATTATATACTACTGGAAAGGGAGTTTTAATACATATTCGATATGACTTTCTTTCCAGACGAACTTGATTTATTTATTAGCATTTAATTTATGCTGTCTATAACCGCACACTGCGGGTAATATTTTACTCCCTAACTCTCACTAACAAGCCCTAATAAAAAAACTGTTCATACTAAATTGTCTCTTCAATTTATTTCTGATCATTTTTCTTTATAAAAACATATCCAAAAAAGAACTTTTTGTTTCCGCCGTATACCAGCTCTGCGAGCAGCCACTTGACCTTAAAGGAGCTTAACTTCACTGTTTGTTTATGTTCTTGTCTGACTAAGGCAGAGAGGAATTCCTTTCCGAGAGAGTAGGTTAAATATTGACCTATTTATTATTTAATGATTACGTTTAAATGTGCGAGTCGACACTGTTATAGTTTCAGGTTACAGTCATACATTGTGAAATCGGCACGAATTTGGTTCATTTCACTAACTAGTTTACTTGCCATCAGTTTCATTTTAGTCGGTTAATCCTCTATTATGGGTAACACAAAAGGGCACTAAAATACGCTATTTTCTATCCGCACTCGCGTCGATTCAAGCGTAGGGGGAAGTCAGTTGTTAAGAATGGAGAGATTACTTTTAATATATATATTTTTTCTTACTGTTCAGATTTTATTTCTCAAGAGTACATCCTAGACCAGGGGTGCTCAAACTTGAACTGCTGGCGATCTACCTCAATATTTTTAGACTACTTACGATCGACTCTGAGAGGCTGCAAGTATGTATGATGCAGGGTTGTCGTACCTACACGTACGCACGTAGTATATATAGATATTAGCTTTCCGCACAATATACATTATTTTAGTCAAGGTTTGGCTTAGGTTTAGTTAAGTTCTTCTCTACAATATCAATGAAAAAACTCATAGTTATTCAAAATTGCGAGTTTATTGGTTGTTATAAAACAAAAGAGTTACATATGGTGTTAAACTTAACTAAGGAGTGACTTTGGATGTTGAAGCGTGGCACTGCATGTCCTCAGCATACTTTTCATAAGATGGTACGTAACCACTGAGTGCTAATCGCAAGCATGATGACATATGATCGTCAGTTAGTCGATTGCGATATTTTGACTTAATTATCTTCATTTCAGAAAATGCAGACTCGCACAAGTAAGTTGACCCAAACATTGCTCTCAGTTGAAGGGCGATTTGCCTTAGATTCGGATATTTATCTTCAGATATAAAACACCACAAATTTGTATCAGATGCTGTAGCTTTGAAATGTATATCTGATATAATCTGCACCAACTCATTTTCAACAGAACATGAGTTCATATTAAACTGACTTGCTATTTCAGTAGCTAATTCCTCAATGTTTTTACATGAAAAAGGATAACTCATAAATGATCCTACATTTGCCAATTTACTACAATCATAAAAACGCATTTCGAATTGTCCCAAAATATTTGATAATTCAGCCTCATACGTATCATAATTCAACTGAGGAATCCTTGCTTTCAAAGACGGAAAATGCTTCAGATCCTTTCTTTTCAGTTGATCTATCATAAGTTGCAATTTACTTTTGAATACGTTTACTGCGCTAATCATCTCAATAACAGTTTTTCCTTTACCTTGAAGCTCCAAGTTAATGGTGTTGTGCATTGTGATGTCAGTCAAAAATGCCAAATCAGTCAGCCATTTTTCGTTTTTCAACATCTGAGTGTCGTCACTTCTTTCGTCAAGAAAAGCTGTTATTTCGGGCAATAATTGTTGAAACCTTTCTAGGAATTTTCCGCGACTCAACCACCTGACGTCCGTGTGAAGAACTAAATCAGTGTGTTCAGCTGACTCCCTATCTTCCAACTGCAACTTAAAGAGCCGCCGTTGCAAGCTACGTGCACGGATGGATTTCACAATTTTTGTTGCAATGCCCATAATTTCCTCGGTGTTTAAAACTTTTGAACACAAAACTTGTTGATGTATAATGCAATGGATTGAAAAAAATGAAGGGAAATACATATCTTTGCCACGGGTCTTCCCCTTCAGATGAATGATTGTCAAAAATTCTTCCTTAGCCAACATGTCATTGAATACCATCCGAATAAAAATACACAGCTGGGCAGTGTCTGTCATATTGGTGGATTCGTCGAACTGTAAAGAAAAGTATGTACATTCCATGATATCATTTTTTAGTTTATCTGCCATGTCCTGACTCATGACTTGAATACGCCTTGTGACAGTCGGACGAGATAACTGAAGTTCTCTAATAGGAGCCATGATTTCTGTTTTATTTTTAAAATCTCCAAATAAAGTCTTAACCCGCTTCAATAAATGCTTCCTTCACAACCGATCCATCTTCGAATGGTTTCTTGTGTTTCGCCAACATATGAGATATTTTAAATGACGCGATCGTAGCAGCTTTTGATTGTTTGGCTGGTCTTGTGAACATGGTTTGTTCTTTTTTCAAACAAGATATCAAATCACGTACTTTTCGTTTTCTTAAGTCACTCTGTGGCGGAAAGTCCTTTTCATTGTTTTTATGAACCGTTTTATGATGCCTCTCTAAGTTACCACGCTTAGGTATTGCAACTGACGCACGACAAATAAGACAAATGCACTTATTCTTCACCATACAAAACAAAAATTCTTCCTTCCAATCGTTATTAAAATGATACGTTACTACTTATTAAATTTTTTACATTTTAAAATGGGCATAACGACGTGCAGCAAATGAATTGGAGCCCGGAGACTAAAGAAGCAAGACCTGCGGCTTAATTTATAGGGAAAAAATCCCATAAATTTTCCCTTTCTTGTCTCAAATACCCCGCTTTTCCACTTTCGTGACCTAGATTCGGAGCACGTCCCCCTTTTTCATACTTTAAGGCCCGCCTCCCCTCGTTTGACCTCCCTTTTTGCAGTGGCGCCCAAGCGTAAGTTCGCCAAAACGGCTATGCGAAGCACCACTCCCACTTTATACGGAGCTCACAAAAAAAAATTAATCTGATCGAGTAAAAAAAATTTCTGTTAGATTAAATATTTTTCTTTCTAAAATTTTCCACTGATGAAAAAAAATGGATTTAGCTAGTAAAAATTAATGTAATATGAATAAGAAATAATTTTGGAATGTACAGGATGTCTAATAACACATTAAATATTTTTATTTTTCTTAAATTTGAATCGGATTTTATTCCGTTCAGGAGACCTGGGGTCTCTACAAGATAATAATAAAACTTTTTTTCAGAATAATAATATTAATATTCCAAATTATGCCTATCGTTGCTAATAGGTTGCAATTGTGTCCAAAACTTGCTTGTAATAAAAAAGCATATTATTGCAGCAAGTCTGTAACATGAAAGATACGATGTCACTAAATCGCCAATAAAATTAATTATAATTAAAATATTTGAAAAGTAGAATAGCAGTTTTGTTGATAAGTGATAAGAAAAAACATCTTTTACATCGCCCTGTATAATAAAATAATTCAATTTAATTTATTTTGAATATGTCGTTCTATACCCTATATATCTGTAAACAAGCATTTATTCCTAATAGATACCCAGAACGAAGACAGCCCGATAAGAGAACATTTTCAAGAATAAAAGTAAATCTGATCAATCACGGATCATTCAAAGTACCGCGACCGAAATCATATTACCAAGAAAATCGGGAAACTGAAGAGATTAATGTTTTAGCTGCCGTTGCAATCAATCCGTCAACTTCCTGTCAAAAAGTCGAGGATGAAGTGGGAGTATCTAAGTCAACAGTGCAGACTATTCTAAAAAAATACCATTTCTAACCATGTAAATAAGTTAGTGCACCATTTGCACCCGGGAGACGCTCAGCGTCGCATAGATTTCTGCAATGGGTACATTCATATGACTAATACCGAAATAAATTTCGAAAGAAGAGTTATATGATCTGACGATGCATATATCTCAAGTGCAGGTATTCTAAATCGACACAATAATAGATACTGGTCCAAAGAAAATGAACACGTTATATTTCCACGCGAACAACCGGGCAGGTTTGGATTTAGCGTTTCCTGCTTTATCCTTGGCACAAAAATAAGGTATGTCATTTATAACGATAGTCTTACTGGAAACCGGTGCCTAGAGATACTGGAAAATACGCTTCCTGATTTATTAGATAATATTCCTTTGGCACAATTACAAAATATTTTTCTTCAGCAAGATGGTGCCCCAGCTCATAATGCACGGACTGTTAGTACCTTTTTAGAAAATGAATTTCCAGGTCGGTGGATTGGTACAAATGCGGCTGTAAGATGGCCGCCTAGTCGCCAGATTTGTCGGTCCTAGACTTTTTTCTATGGGGATATCTCATCATCTACCAAAGGCAACACCACACGATCGAAGATCTACAAAACGACACAAGAAGAGCCTTTAGATATTTACAAGCTCGCCAAATGATTATGCTTAACGCAATAAGTAGAATAAGAAAGAAGTATGATATGTGTATAAGGTAATGGGGAACAGTTCAAACAGTATCTGTAATTTCTACACCCTGCATAGCCTTTTTTTCTAATCTAGTCAATAGTAAGTATTTGACAGAATACAATTTTTTTTTAACATTAGAAAAATAATTAAATTATCGTCATATGTATATATTTTTAGTTTATAATATGTGTTTTTTGTAGATTTCTTAGATGTTTGTGTGTTTCCCTAACGTAAAAATTAAATAGTATGAATCTTTGTTAACTGATTTATTGTTTAATAATGATATTATAACAAACTCTGGTACAGATAATTCAGATTTAGAAAATTAACACACAATTTTCATGGCCTACTAGAAAAATAGATTAAAATTTCTTTAAAGTGACTTAATTGTCGATATTATGTGTGTTATATATTTTTGAGAAGCTAAAAATGAGCGGAAACCAAATATCCCATTTAAAAAAACCCAACTTTAGTCTATTCCTCGAAAACGATAGTAGCTAACCAAAAACTGGCTACGCCGCTGGATTCTACGCAAAAAACTCTATCGAAATTAGTTTTCACCTTTTCGGTAAGTTACCAGGCCATCGAGATACGAGGGGTACCTAAAACGCAAAATTTTCAATTTCACCCTGTATCTCAAAAACGAAGAAGGCTAAAAAGTAGCACAGTGTTGCGAAAACAGCATCTCTCTATTTTCAGTAATAAGGGAGATACCCCGCAAACCCGCGGATACCCTGTACATTTGTATTGTCATTTTATGAAATATATTTATCTAAAATTTTTAGGTTCCTTGTCGGCCAACCCGAGGGGTAACATTCTCCTGGTAGGTCACACCGCCACTCTGGACACATGCTCCAGAGAACTGATAGGTAAGACTGCGAGATCGGGCAGCGAGATGACCAAAATCATCCAGAAAATTCCCTACTGTTCCCTTATCGAGGTAAAAGGGAGTGGGAACGGCTGGGAGATCGTCGAGCCACCGTGTCTGCCTCTTACCCATTCAACCAATCAACGCTTCGACTGGAAAGTACTGCTTTAAACACGTACAAAAAGTTACTTAGGTGTCACCTCATAATAATGCAATCCTTTTCGTAATATTTCGTATGTAATTAGGTGCATCAGACTTTTTTTTGTCAGTATTTAAACAGGGCGTTCCCTATATTTTAGCAAACTTTGAAGAGAGAATAATGTAAGCGTTAAAAAGAATTAAATGCTGACATAATATTACATCACGAATAAAGTATTTTTGTGACAAACCAACCACTTTATGCACATTACCTACAGTTTCTTGCGTTATTTTTAAATGTTTGTCATCATTACTTGAATTTAAAACATTTCTTGACGATGTCCCTCTGGCCTCAACGATTTACGTTTTAAAATTGTAATAGACGTAGTACACTGTGGTCCAAATTAAATTGGAACCCTTTTTAGGCTTTATTTTTCTTATTTTTTGACCGATTTTAAAAATTTTTTGATATATTTTAGTTGAATCGTTTTTGAGTTAACTCTGGTTTCTCCACTTATTTCTTTGTACAGGGTGAACAAAAAAATCGAATTTTTCTGAAACGTTGATTTTAAAGTAGTTGCGAAAATCAGGTGATTCCAATATTTCTACTATTGCATGTTCGGCTAATGTCCAGCAACTTGAAGATTTTGATTGAATTAAATTTTTAATAGTTAATTTTTTAATTTGAATCGCATGCGAGAGTTATTTAATGGACTAAAAAAATCTATAAGTTTGTATTTGCTGAATTAAATAGGTGTTGTGTGTCAAAAAGAAGAGCAAAAAACGGGAATTATAAAATAGTAATACATTTTTTATTTGTTAGACTCGAGAAAATTGAACTTTAAATTATTTTTAATTATGAAAAGTAAATAACATCAACAACAACTTTTTTAAAAGGTTTTCTTTACAAACCATTCTTTATTCATTTTTTTATATCGTTCTTTATTATTTATTATTCTTCTTACTGAATGTATACTAATTCTCGTTGTTTTAGATATTGCCTGATGTCTTTTTAAGTATTAACATATTGGACTGTGTGGTACAAAAGTCCAACTAAAAATCAAGGGAGCCTTGATTAAATTTCAAACAAAAGAAAACAGATTGATAGTAAATGTTTCTGTGAGATTTTGAAGTATTATTCTTGTGATCTTTATAAGTTGTAATAACATCCGTTCTTGGTTTAGAAGATACATTTTTGATAAAGTCCCTTAAAGAAAGATTTAATTATGGAGCTAAGAACTTAGTGGCAGTGTTTCCACGAAAAAATTGGAAGCTTAGTACAATTAGTTACTTTTTAAAGTATTTGCGCTTAACTAATGGTCCTGTGCGGGTAAAGCCTGGACGTGACAGGAAAAGATCCACCAGAAGCCTTGCCAACATTGAACGAGTGAGAAACAATGCCCCAGCTTATGTTTCGGTAAGTTGTCGAAAAATATCTAAAACAACGAGAATTAGTAGAAGTTCAGTAGGAAGGATAAAGAATGACTTAAAATTAAAACCTTTTAAAAAGATTTATTGTCAAAAGTGCCGGCGAGATATCGAAAAAATATGGTCTACCGGTGAAAAAATATTCACTCTTCGACAACCAAAAAACCCTCAAAATAACCAACCGAGTATATTTTGCCGCTGATATGAAAAAGAGAGAAATTCCTTTAAATCGGTTGCTAGTTGAAAGGCTGCATTTTTCGGAATCGGTGATGATTTCCGTGGAAGTTTCCACGAAGGGAAAAACCAGCATCATTTTTGTAGATGAGAACATAACCTCTGAAGTTTACCAACGAGAAATTTTATCTGATATGTTACCGGATATCGAATATATTTGTGATAACTATACATTCCAACAAGACGGTGCACCTGCACATACCTCCAACAATACCATTAGATATTTACGAGAGAACTGCCCAGATTTTATAGAACCTCAGTCTTGGCCCCCAAACAGTCCGGATCTTAATTCAGTGGATTATACAACATGGAGTGTTCTGGAAAGAATGGTTTATGAAGATGTGGTGGTTAACAGTGTTCAGGAATTAAACGAAATAATAATAATGACTTAAATTAAAAAATTAACTATTAAAAATTTAATTCAATCAAAATTTTCAAGTTGCTGGTCATTATCAGAAAACCAATGAACCATTTTAACATAGAATCGTAGAAATATTGGAATCACCTGATTTTTGCAACGACTTTAAACTCAAAGTTTTATAAAATTCGATATTTTTGCGCACCCTGTAGAAAAAATAAATCGAGATTTTACAAGTAACTCAGAAATAATTCAACTAAAACATATCCAAAAATATTTAAAACCGGTCAAAAAATAAGAAAAATAATAAAGTTTAAAAAAGGTTCCAATTTAATTTGAGCCACAGTGTATAATTTTTTTATAATTAATAATTAAAATAAACGACCTAACGTTTTACACTTTAGAAAAATTTGAAAATCCTTTATGCAAAGTAAAAATTTCAAAAAGTTTAGTCCTTTAATTAAGTATTTATATGTATTTTTGGGAAAAAAAAACAGTTTTTTGATTTGAGCCTAAATACATTCCTGTTTTGTATTATTTATTTGTACATATTATTATGTTTAATATTGTTAAGTGTTTATTTGTCTGGGTTGTATAAAAATTTTAATTTAAAATTGTATAGAAACTAGTCGTATGTTTAATTTTTAACTTGAAAAATACAAAATCTTACTTAATTATCTTGTTTTATTGCTGGGTTTCCTTAAGAAAATATTCGCTATAATCATATAGGCCGGGTACCAGTACCGTCAGAAAAAAGACCTGGATATCAATAAAAGTCGGCATTACAAAAAAAAATAAAAGATATATTAGTTAAATGCAAACTGATGCATTAAAACAATTACAATTCTTTCGTTCGCTCATTCATTCACTCAACTAATTCTATCTTATATTAATTTTAACAAATCATTCCCTAGAATAATCAATAAATTATTATTTTTAAATTATCGGTTGAAATGATATTGACAAATTCCCTAAATAAGATTAGAAAAGATCTTAGTTTGGGATCAGCTCTACTATCAACGTCATTTCCTCGCATTTGACTTCACTAAAGCCCTTTAAGTTATTTACTGTTGAACAAGTAAAAAGTAGAATAAAACTCAAATAGATTATAACATCAGCAATAAACTTTGGATTTACATAGATCCAATAAAAGAAAATCGGTAATTTTAAATTCCTTTACCTGGAACTTCCCTCGTTATGAATTATTACTTTTATTGAGAAGAGTGACGTGTGATCCAAGTTAGTTCAGTACATAGTCACAGTATATATGAGGCTATGAGATGCAAAGTGACCTATGCGACCTTCGACTACCGATTGGTAGATGTCGCCGTATGTTCGTTTTGCATACAGTGACTTTATACAGAGACAGTGGCGACAATAGAGCCCATCCGCCATATTGCTGCTAAATTTCTGAAGGTTTAAATGGGCGCACACATATTATCGATAGTTTTTCGCAAAATATGACTGAATTAATCAAGTTTAACACATTAATATGAAAAAATTGGATCAGCTAAATGGTTAATTATTAAATTTTTAACCAATTTTAGTTTAGAAAGAGATATATGGCCCACAAAAAAAAATCGAAATTTAAATTTCCCGCCTTTACACTGACAAATTCTGTCAGGGCCACCTGTAAATGTGAGGTTATGTGTCATGTTATTGTTATTATTGTATCAATTTTTATTGCAAATATTGAAAATACTGTGTGAATTGCAAAATGCTTGTTTATGAAAAGTTTTGCTAGTTTGCTACCCTACCGTCAAATTATGTTATTGTTAAATTGCCACATGTTCTTAAATTTAAAAAAAGCTTGAGTTAAGTTCAGTTTCAACTTGGCAGAGCAAGGAAGCAAAAGTTTTTGGTGGCATAAATTCAGTTTAATAAATAAAACCACTTTCAAAATATTAGTTATCAGTCACTTTCCAGTTTCCACACTGAGTGTTTAAATTTGGTGGTGTTGTGTCGTAATTAGATTTAAAAAAGCTGGAAAATCAAATCCAATTATATTTTTGGAAAAACAGAGTATTAAGATAAATACCTAGGTGTAATCGTTAACCCTGAATTGACATTTAATTTTCAAGCTGATGATACCGCTAAGAGAGAGTCTGCAGGATGTATAGGTTTATAATTAGCAATACTAATGACTTTACCAAGTTCACGGTGCTTCAAGAAGCTGTATCATACCTACTTATGTCAGAAATTTGTTAGACTCTTAAGATAGTTTTAGGTATATAGTCTGTTTCTGTTAAAGTAACTAAATAAATATGTTGAGTTTGAGTAATAAATAAAAGTCGATAGCTACATAGATGTTTTAGTTAATAAGAAGTACCGTACTACCGTATCCACCTTGTCACCTAGGTCACAAGTTGGATACACTTCTGAATGTAGTACTAGACTGTAAGCGGCAAGTAACAAAGCAGGTAACAAAAGCATCAGTTACTCACAAGTAGCAGCACTCAATAATGACCTTAATACTGATTATGTAGGTAAATATAATAAAATTAGAAAATATTAAAGATCAATAAAAGCCATAGTGATTATTCTAAATATTTATTTTAATACTATACCTTTTTAAAGATATTTATTAAATAAAAAATATACAAAATTTTATACAGATGATCCACTAATACTAATTAACATTAACAGGTATTAATACTAGTCTTATGTGCTCAGAGCTAATTTTATACATTATATAGTTTTAACAGATCAAAGCACTATACATTGATAATCCAAACTACAGATTACTAGCAAAATAACAGGGAACGGAAGAATGCCTTAATACAACTTTAAAAATTTATAGATTTATTAAAAAGAACCTATGACTTATTTAAACCTTTTAGAATTTATGTATTTCACATTGTCTGGCAATCCACTGTAATGATTTTCACTCATCACATAGAAGCACCTGTCATTTTAATCAGAGGACTATGAAAATGATTTTTAAACCTTGTCTTGATGTTATGGGTCTGATGACTATCTTTAAGTATGTGACGACCTGGTAAATCTAAATCGAAAGTTGACAAATTTTTATAATAAAAATGATTGTATTAATATTTATCGTTAACATTCAAAAAATATATCAGTTAAATCTAACATTGTAAAAAAATTGTTTATGCACATTACAATAAGTTACCAGCCACCGACTTACTGCTATGTTTTTTTGAGGATTTTTTATATTTCTTTGAATTAATCTTTAGTCTAAATACAATAAATCTTTTTATAATCTTACTTTTAAGATTGTGACAATTTGGTAAATCTAAATCTAAATCCATTAATTTTGTGCAATAAAAATTTTTTAAATTAATATTTTGTTGCGAAATAACATCAAAATATTTTCTAAAAAGACATTCCATCTCTAGATAAAAATAAAAAACTAGTTCTGTTGTAAAAAATAAAGATTGTTCCTTAAATCTCTTAATTAAACTAAATTTGGTAAATTTTTTGTAAATAGGGTTTTTTGATCCTGCGGCACTTACACAATTTGCACATGTTTTTGAAGTTTTAACAATACTTTTCAAAATATAACCAGATATATTATACAGAGAATTTAACTCACTAAAATTTAAATTAAATACTGGAGTTTCAATTTCATCGGGAAGAATGACTTCATCATATACTGTTGTTTGACCCTCCAAACAATCTAAAAATCCTGATATAAATTCGCGATCATCTTCATTATAGCTGCTGGAACTAGTGTCCTTTAAGTACTGTGATACACAGACTAGTTTTAGGTTATTTTTAACTTGTACTGCATTAGGTATTAACTGCTTGCTTCGCATAACACAAAATAAATTTTCAAATTTTCAAGGCAATCTTGAGAAAATCGGCTTGTTAAAATGAACTGATATCCTTTTTTTTCTAATAAATCAGACTGGAGTTGTAACATGGATTGGGTAGAAATAAGAACACCGGTTTGACATGGTTTCCAACTTTTTTTATCACCTACTTCGATATTTGTAAATATGTTAATGAATTCTTGCAAAAATTGAATACTTGTATCATAGACTTGTTTGTTTAATTTGCTCAGTGCACAAGATGGATGTCTCGAAGTCATCAAATAAAACCATTTTTCCACTTGATCCAAAAACCATGCTGTGGTCAAATATTCGGGCCTGTTAAGCTCTTCAGCGAGAAACTTAAGAGCGCTGCTTACACAGTGGCTTACAACATTTGTTGAAGTCGACACTTTCATTTTTGAGAAATGTGATGGTACCAAATCTTCTTCTGACAATTTTGGAGCGAGTTTAAAAAAATGATCTTTTTGATGTTTTATTACCTCTAAGATGTGGCTGGACATAATTTTGTTGGTAGGTAATCCATACTTTTCTACAATATTATTAGGTATCTCTATAATTTTATTGGTTATCAGCATTGATTTAATATTTTTGAATAAATGAGGCACATCTGCGAAAACATATACATTCTTATATGGATTTAATGGATGTTCAATATGACATTTAATTGTGGAATATTTACCTGCTCTAATGTCCCATTCTCGCCATAAAGCTTGGTTACAAGGACCCATGTCTGAAGTAATACTTAAAATATTTAGTTCAAGTTCGTCAGCTTTTTCAAATAAATTAATTATTATACTCTTAAATACAGCTCCATTTACAGAGTCACTGGTAAAGTAATATGCTACAACTTGTTTCCACCGGCTATTAATACCAGCCAGCATAAATACTAAAACATGTGTAGCTAGACCTGAATGCTCAGGAAGTGTAACTTCTCCGAAGTATTTATTTAAGGATGTATCATAGGTTTTCCCTGGAGTAATGGCCATTTCATCTAAAACTAAGGCACAATCTTTCTCATATGGTGAAAAAGAATCTACTTTTAATTTTAAAAATAAAAAAACTTCATGCAGAACACCTGAATCAAACTTTAAAGTTTGAAGTCTTCTCTGCAGTGTTCTTATCGAAGGTAAAGGATATCCTTGTCTTAATAACTCAGTGTAACCATTACTACCACAACTAAATTTTAATCTCAAACACTTTGTAACAGTATCTTTTCTCCACTTCATAAATTTAGTACTTTTCATTAGTCTCTTCTTTTTTAAAGCACATATTTGGTCTTTGTTAAAGAGCTCATCTAGCAATTCACAATGAGGGACATTCGATTCTGTTTCTACTTTCTTCAGCTTTTTTCTTGTATTCCTTAGTACCTTCTTGTAATGCACTGACTTACGTTTCTCCTTCACATACAGCTTTTCGTATCGTTTTAGTTTCATCTGCAACTCTAGCATCTGTTTATTAGGTATTTCTAGAGGCAAAGGTGGTGAAATTCCAGCCTCCACTTCACTTACAGTAGTGTTTGAAGACAATGACTGCTGACTTGCTGGGAGATATCCAAAATCTACAACTGACTTTGGGAGGTCCTCGTCCAAATCTGCCACTTCACCTAAAAGGAGAAAATATTTTTAATGTTACAAAACTACATAGTGCATTTCCAAAAAATTGCCCATCTCATTTAATTCCCAATGTATTTGATGATTATTATTATTATTATTTTTGAAACAATTCCCCTATACTCTTAATCATTCAATTTCTTTATTTATTATTGTTATTTTTATTATTATTGTTGGAGTAAACTTATTGCATATTAAAAACCAACCAACTAGTGATTTAAGATTAACTTTTTTGTCTAAAATATGTTAAGAGTTATTAGAATGTGGAATAATTTATAATGTAGAAAATAAATCAAAAAATATAAATAAGGCATGAGTACTTACTATACAAAAGCTTCTCTTCAAGTTTGCACTTCTTGGGGGAAACAACATTCCTTTGAAATGGAGCTTTTCTTTTGCCTTTTGGTGTTGTAAATGAAAAAACTGTAGGTACAGCATTGGCCTTCAAAATTCTTTTACCATCTACACGTGGCTTCTCCCACATATCAGGAGCGAAGTGAACCTTAAAACAAATTAAATTGGTCAAGGAAGAATCAAAATAAAAAATTCCCATTTACATAACTATGTGAAAAAACATACCTCACATAGATATGAATAATCCGTTGGTGTCCATTTGTCTCTTCTCATTCTAATGGTCCATTCTTTCCTCCTCGCTTGGTCTCTTGGAAAGCGTTTCATTAAAAATCCTTTTTTTGCAGAATTACTGTAGTTTACTGATGCACAACCAGGCATTTTTAATGTGTTAGTTAACTCTAAAAAACAAACAGTAGGTATAACTATGCTGCTTTTGGGAAAATACATATGAGGAATTATAATATACTTCTAAAACAACTTTAATTTTAACTTAGGTTTTGGGTAGAAAACACACGATGTCCTTGGATATAAAAAAATTCTGCCTACATAAAAAAAAAGAAATAAAAGTATGTCATTTTTATTAAATCAAACACTTTTTTTTTATTAAAAAAGACCAAGTATCTGTATGTTTTAAGTTATCTTTGAATGCTTCTATCTCAAATTGGGGTGCTGACTGAAGTAAAACATACTAGACATACAAAAAATTGGCTTTTACAGTAAACTAAAACCAAAACATAATAATGTCATAATGTGCAGAATTTTACTTTTCTTAGAGTAAACTATTAAATTAGGTTATGATTTTTGTTCCCTATTTCTTCAGCTTAAGGAAAATCTCTTATCTTGGCATAACTAAATCTATGTTTAAATTGAACATACCTTAAATATGGGTTCCGAAAACACTTTTTTCAAATACTGTTCTAGACAATACTAAAATGTGCAATCTTTCATTTACAAATTTATCACAAACACTGATTACAAGCGAAAAGCAGGTGAACCAGGCTTAAACACATTTATTCATATGGCCAATGGCTTAGAACTTATTGTTTCTATCGATATTCGTTTTAATAATCACAAAAACTAATAAAATAATACACTAAAACAAAAAACCTCATAAGAAACCCATTTAGGCAAAAAGTAAACAAATCGATTTTTGCAGCAATATGGCCGCCAGGACCACGTGACGCGGAGAACCAATCAAAAATTGGTTACCCTATTGTCGCCACTGTCTCTCTATAAAGTCACTGTAGTTTTGCATTTAATATTATTCCCATAATTTAAAAGGTAATGCTATACCTTTAAACTAGTTTGCGGTTGTCAATAAACTGTAGTACAGGTAAATATTAATTAAATTAAACTTTCTAACGGAGCAGTCTAGACAGTTTGGAAATTATTATTATAGTAATTTATAGTTAACTGTCTTACAGGAAGATCCCAATTACAAGACAGTGAAAAACTACATATTCAAGCCTACCAAAAAATTACATTTTACACATAAAAAGAAGCTTAAAACTAATAATAACAGTAATTATTTTCCAAATTCTGATATTTGAATAAGATTTAAATTAGCAAAACGGTTTAGTGTCGTAAATTTTTCTTATATGATTCTAAACTATCAGAAAAAAGATCCAAATTAGTTTTTTTGTTAAAGTTATCGCACATTGTATAAATAGGCGAAAATTTTAAGATGTTTGTACGAGGAGTCGGCAAGTAAAAAGCACTGCTTGTGCGTGAACTTAAACGAGGCACGTTGAAATTTATTTTAGAAAGTAAACAGGGGCAGTTTATCTTATTATTTAATAGCTTATACAAAAATATCATTTGCAGGTGATCTCGTCTGGTTTTTAAGTTCGTCAGTGAAAATTTATCTAAAAGCTCTTCTTGTGGACATTCTTGAGCGGGATAGCGACCGTCTTGTTTAAAGCTTAGATATTTTACAAATTTTCGCTGTATACTTTCAATACCAGACACATGTATATTATATCCCGGAGACCATACAACTCCCGCATATTCAAGTTTGGATCGGACATAACTATAGTACAGCAGCTTTATGGCTTCTCCTTGGCTAAACTCTTTAGTAGTACGAACTATAAACCCTAACATTTTAGAAGAATCTGACCTAATAGCGCTGTAATGTGAGGTAAATGATAATTTTTGATCGAATGTAACTCCTTGGATCGGCCTACAATTTCACCATTGCAGTTATAGTTAAAAATAATCGGTTCTGACTTTGTAGTAAACGACATAACCTTGCATTTTTCAATATTTAGCTGTAGACAATTTCCCTGGCACCAGTCAATAATATGCTGTAAATTTTGTTGGATTTTTAAGCAGTCCTCCATAGACTTAATGTTAGCGAACAGTTTGATGTCATCAGCGTAGAGTAAATAACCAATATCCAGAGAATTACTAATGTCGTTAATAAAAATGTTAAACAGCAAGGGTCCTAAAACGGAACCCTGCGGTACCCCCGAACATGCTATATAGTTCTCCTATTGAAAACCATTTATAGCCACATATTGTGTGCGATTTGAAAGGTAACATGTAAAGAGCCGTAATAGGGAATCCGAGAATCCGATATTTGAAAGTTTATTAATTAACAAGTCATGATTTAACTTGTCAAATGCTTTGGAGAAGTCTAAATATATTACATCAGATTGCAGACCCTCATCAATCGAGTTCGCAATTTTTAGTGTTATAAGGGCCAGGTTGGTAGTTGTGGAACGATTTTTAAAGAAACCATGCTGTTCAGGAACAATTTTATTTTGCACCAACGGAAAAATGATGTCGTGCAATATAAACTCAAGGACTTTTGAGAAGTTGCATATGATGGAAACAGGTCTATAATTTTGAATGTCTGATTTATCACCCTTCTTAAAGACTGGACATACTTTCGACTTTTTCCATATATTTGGTAATGTCTGTTGTTCAATGCACATGTTAAATAGGATTTGAAGAGGTTTTATTAACACAAATCGACCGTCACGTATCAAAAATGCTGGAATGAGGTCTGGTCCGGCAGTGTATTTAGGTTTAAGTTTTTTAATAGCACAAATAATATCCCGTTCACTAACTGTAGATATGTTTATATTTTGATCACTACACGAGAATGAATTATTTGAAATTCGGATATTGTTAGAAACTGAATAAGATTGCTTAAAAAATGAAGCAAATGAATTCAAAATATCGGGTGGATTATCTAGATTCTGACCATCAAAGTGCATACTGTTTGGAATGCCTGTTATCTCTCTCCTGCCTTTGACAAAATTCCAAAAGCGTTTGGGATCTTTTTTGATATCCGTCTCCATTTCTTGCATATATTTTTTTATATGCTATAGTTATATCAGTTTTGATTTTTGATCTCAGAGTCTGAAATCTTTCGAAATCCTGTATGCTGCCATATTTTTTGTACTTTTTATGCAATTTATCTTTAGTTTTTATATTTTTAATAATTTCTGAAGTGAACCAAAGATGATATCTTCTATTTGACGAATGGCGATAACAGGGAACTGCTAGGTCCAATATGGAGCATATTAAGTTATAAAAAGTATTACAGGCATTTTCCACCGTTGTCTGATTTTCCAGCAAGTACCAGTCCTGTAGAAGAAATGAGTTATAAAGCAAGTTGAAATCAGCTTTACGAAAATTG
Source organism: Kuschelorhynchus macadamiae (assembly GCA_030620095.1). Classification (NCBI taxonomy): domain Eukaryota; kingdom Metazoa; phylum Arthropoda; class Insecta; order Coleoptera; family Curculionidae; genus Kuschelorhynchus; species Kuschelorhynchus macadamiae. The sequence continues at coordinate 1,172,104 of JAUTXW010000335.1, forward strand.
TATAGATTATTCATATTTAAGTTTATAGAGTTTTTAAAATTATTTGACTTTGGTCTTTTAAAGGAAATCATTGAAGCAGGATGGTGAATATCTTCTTTGATAAGAATATCAAGTGATCGCTCTACGTTACAGTTAGAGTTGCTGTTCGTCAGAATAAGATCCAGAATCCTTTGATTGTTATTTTTAATAAAGTTATACTGCTCGAGATTAAAGATATCCATAAAATGTTTTAACAAATTTATGCAGTTACTATTTCGTTGAGAGTTTCCGCTTAAAAAACCCTCATAACCTCGTAAGTTAAAATCTCCTATAATGTATATATTTTTACCGTAGATATAGTCCAAAGGGACAAAAAAATCAAACAGATTTTCAAGATCGTTTTGTAAAACCGGAGGAGGAATATATAGGATGAATACAAAAACCGTACAATGGGCAAAAGCCATTTTGATACCTAAAAAATCTATATAAAATTATAGTTTTGAAAGTCTAAAATAGTGCAATTAAAATTACGATTCACCGCCAACAAAACGCCTCCTCCTTTGGATTTATTCAAAGCCGCAAAATTTCTATCCGCACGAAAGACTTGAAAATTATTTGAAAACAGTTCACTACTGCATACTGAATAGTCGAGCCAAGTTTCAGTTATCGCAAACAAATCAAAATCAAAACTCATGACGCCTTGCAAAAATTCGTGCGTTTTACTACGAAGACCTCTTACGTTCTGATAGTAGACTGAAATATTCTTTCTGGCATCATTCGCATTAGTATTAGAACAGTCAGACACGTGCAACTGTGATAAGGAACAATAGGTGGGAATAGTCGATAATTGCTATTGGCTTAGGATATTCGTTCTTAGTTTAGAGCACGCGGCCTGGTATGCTAAGCATTTACTAACATCCCAAGCAGCGTGGTTTGATTTTACAGTGTTGTCGCTATTTTCCCGATTCAATTTACAACAGTTAGACCATTTTAAGATATCTGACGTACATTCATTTAAAGAGTGCTCTTCGCTGCATCTCGGACAAGAAACGTTCTTTGAGCAATTTTTTGAAGAATGATTAAATTCATTGCAGTTATAGCACCTCGAAACTTGGACTCCATCATAAACAGTACACGCATCATAACCTACAAATACATTGCCGACCCTCATAATTCGATCATATGTGAGGCGATCCAACTGTAGTATAGCCTTTGAATTTTTTTTCGTTTTACTAATTTGTACAATATGACAAGATGAATTATTAAAAAATATATCAGAGTTCAATTTTTTTTTAACAGCAAGCAAGTTGTCCTCATCATAAGCATCTGGAAAGCCCACTATGCGCACCCTCGGATTCACTCCACGCAGCTCTTTGATGTCATAAGAGTTCGCAAGCTTTTGCTCAGCAAGTTGTCTAAAACGAGCATTTTCCTACAGACTTTTACACCCAATCAATACCCCACCATTGTTAACAGCTTTTACTTTGACAATCCCCAGCTGAGATTCCGTAGGATCAATGTTTTCTGACATATCATGTTTAGTTTGAGAGATTGACTGCTCTTGGTCTTTTGGTCTTACTAGAATGGCCGGCTGGGTATTGTTCTTAACGATCTTAGAATATCTAACAGGTTCTTCAGAACACGCAGTTATTTGTGTTTGTCCACATTTTTCAAAAACGATCTTCACTAAATCATTCTTTAAATTTTCGAAGGAAGTTGTTAGGGTTGAAAGAGCAATTTGAATTTGCTCATTTACCATCTTTGTTACACCATCTTTATCCAGAGTAATACACTTCGTAAGACAGTCATTACATTTCCAGGATATTCCCTTAACATCCGTAAGCAAGCTGGCAACCTCGACCGATTTATGAATGCAAGCAGAATGAGATGTATTTTTACATTCACAACAACAGACTTTTTTTTAACTGCTTATAATTTCTTTACAGAATACGCAAACGGTCATTATAATGGAATTTATGGTATTTACCTTTTAAGTGAAAGTCTTTAAACTGACAAACAAAAACACTTGAAGATTACTGTAACTCACTAGTACTCAACAAAAACAATTATTCACTGCAGTATTTCAGCTTAAAATGTATATAATTCAGGAGCTCGGCATTGCTTGTCTACACTAACTCGACATAAATTATTGTTTAAAAGGTGTGTTGTTGGAGGAAAATGGCAGAAAACATCGGTAAGTGCATTTTAAAAAGTATATTGGCCATACCTAGTTTAATTTTAAAATAATTTTAGAGGTTAGGGTGCCTATATACGATAATAACGGTAATCTCCTAGTAAATCCTTGATGGTGGCACCATTTTCGGCGATTTTTTACACCTTGCTTTATAAAAATTCACCTTTTTACGACAACCCAAAAAAACTAAGGCCTAACTGAAGCCAACCAAAACGTAATCCGATTTTTGAAAGAAGGCCACATACAAAATTAAAGGTTTTATTGAAAAAAAGTAATTTATTCTTTTATTTTCAGACCTCAACATGTCTGAGTCTGATCCAGAGGATCCGTTTAATAAAATCCTTTCATAGGAAATATGAAGACTAACACTTGTTAGCGTCAGAGGCACATAACTTGCCTTAAATAATATACCAATATGCACACTAAACTTGTGGCAAAGATGAAAATCGGCTACTGTCGTTTTTAATTAATTTAAATTTATACGTATTGTATGTGTATCGATATATTACACTCTCAAATTTAGAGTGGAGTAAAGCTAAAAATATTTAACTCGTTTTACGATTGGACTTATTTAAAAAAACTGTCTCTAGTTTGTCTTTTTTGATCATCTAACATATACTACATGCAGAACCCCGCATGATTTCGTTAAGACTATAAAAATACTAGTTAAATAATTAACTCTCTGACACCATTTCTCGTCTTCTAATTCAGAATAAAAGTGAAACGTAAATATTTTTAAAAAATGCATTCATTTCCTGTCGTAACCGGTAAACCAGTTTGGCAACTTTTGAGGGAAAGCAAGAGCAAAAAAATCGTGTTTTAGTCAGTTTTTAAAACGAAAAATCGTACAGTGTTTTTTGTCTTTATGGTGTGCAAGGTTGAAATTCTACATAAAAGTCCAATCAAACAAAATAAATAAAACTCAAATCAAATATCTCGAAAACGGTAAAATTTAGGTAGATTTATAAGGTATAGCTTTTTTGCGAAGAAAAGATAATGGAAAATATTTTTTCTATATAAAACTTCCTAATTTTGTATTCAAAAAAATTTAGAACATTTTTAAATACAAAAAGTGGCGCTTCTAGCGACCTCTACAAGTTACATCAAAATTAAAGGCGTATTATTATTACTGGCTATAAAAAATTCGTTATCACCAATTTTCTCTTTAATATCTCAAAAATCATGGATATTATTTTAAAATTTAATATTAACTTTTGGACTAAGGTAAGTATGGCTAAATCGCGATATTTTAATCAAAACTGTGTATTCCTAAATTATTGGTAGGACCTTTTGCGACACTCTGTATATTCGGGGATTCGAACCTACATACACCACCCTGAACGGGGATTCGAACCCCTGTGCGCCACATCCAAAGCCGAGTATTTTACCACCGAGCTAGGAAGCCCATGCTCCGCGTTCAACAAAACTTGTTTATTATCCGCGGAAAAACTAATAAAAAGCGCATTAAATAATTTGTGTTGTGATTGGCGGTTGCCAAGGGCTATTTAGGGGTTTGGAAGATTTTATAAGGGGGGAAAGAGAGCACCCTACTTTGCACTGTTTCATTTTGATTTTGAATATCACAATTTTTTTTCATTTCGACAATTCAATAACGATATTTTTCTATTTGTTATAGTTAGGAACTACATACTTGAACGTTTGTAGAACATTTCTTCTGTTTGGAGAATGTTACATTTTGCAATATATTTGTAGATTCTTCAATATCGTTCTGTAAAAAATGCAGATATCTTACCCCATCTAAATTTAGATTAAAGAATATTGGTTCTATTATACGGTTTATACATACAAGGTTGGCCTGGCGTCCCTGCGTTTTAATTGGTTGATTTTGTCTCGGATTATCGGTAGCCCAATAATGTTTATTTTTACGGTTATACACTCTTGAAGTGGTTGAACTATCTTCATCCGTAAAGATAATTCGTCCTGGTTCAAAAACCCCAATATTTCTTGACAAAAATATATTCTTTGCAACTTTTAATCCTCTGTCAAATTCCGGAGGTTAAATATCTATAAGGATGATATTTATAAAATTTTAAAACAGTTTTAATTTGGAGGCCGATTTCTTCTGGATTTTCTGCAATAAAAAAAACATATATTAATTTAACATACCTTCAAAAGTAAACCCAGTGGCGTCACAAAACAACGTAGAGCCCTGGTGTCAAAATCGTAAAACCGGGCCTCCTACCCTCTCTATATCTATAATAAGTACATATTATAAATAAATAAAATTTAGATTTCACAAACCGCAAAAAATATTGAAATCTTGTTTTAACATTCAGAATAGCTCTAGCAAAGTACCACAGAAAAATGAAATAAAGTTGAATATCAACCATAATAATATATTCTATGTAAACTGTTCTAAATAAACTTAGTAAAACAACATTCTAAATTATAATAATAATTCTAATTTTACCGACTTACGAATAGACGACTGACTGGTGTTACTTTTGTCTGTAACTTAAAGAAAATTGTCTATTTTTACATGCTTTTTCAGTTTTGCATCGTTTTCCGCATTTTTTTTTCTTTTAGCTGATCCCGATTGTTATTGTAATTCATTTTATCACAACTACAACGCTGAATACTCACAAAACATAAAAATCAGTATCAGTGCAATTATACGCCGGTTTCAGTCTAGCACCCAACACCGAACACAAAACATTAGCATCGAGACCCGCTTGAGATTACGGGCCCCTATCGGCCCTATCCACTCAAAGTATTGCAGCCAGTACAGGATTAATTATTTTCGCCCAAACGTATTTACGAGCCCCAAGCTCGTGGGAAAAAGTGACGACCAAAAAAAAAATCCTCTCTTCCAACACACACTTATCTTCTCCTTTAATATAATAATATACAAAAATTACCTACTTACTGATAAAATGAAACAAGGAAAATTATATAAACGATTTTTGTTGCAGCCACGCGGTGGCGGGCCTTCTTTTCGACGGGCCCTAGTCCCGGGCCTCACCAAAGCAAATAGCAAACAACTTAAAATAAACTATCAGTTCAGTAATTGTTTTGCATCTTCGCTCCGTATTCCCCGTAAATCGATTGATCTTTATCGACGTAAAGCGCTCCGCTGCGACAGAAATGAACCTGCTGGTGAAAGCCAAGTAAAAATAAAAGGCTGTTTGGTGCGCGTTAAAGTCTATACGCTTGGCGAATTTCTTTACTTAAATATGTGCTTTTATAAATCGATAGTCTTTAGTTCTACCGCTAGTTCTAATACGATAGTTTTTTCTGTAGCCTTTAATCTGGCCGCCGGGCCCCCAAAGACTCGGGCCCTGGCGCAACCGCACCGTTGTAGTTACGCCACTGGGTGAAGGATGACTTTACATACTCCGATATTTGCCAGTTTTTTGGTATGGTTTTGATGTATTATCGAAAATTAGAGATTTCTTAACATATTTAACGTTGGTTGATCAATTTTTTTTTATAAAAAAACACTAAAAACCTGTTTTACTTCTAATTTATAAACTTGCTTTTGCGTTTGACGTTCTGCTACGATTTTAACATATATTTATAAACTTGCTTTAAGGTGTTTTCAGAGTGCTTTTGTCCCTGGCGTTCTATATCACTCATATTTATAAAATGCTGCCTAACAATAAATAACTGGAAACTTATAACTAATTGTAACAACTTTTGGTATTTTATGGCAAAACACATCCAAACAAAACGAAAAATATACAAATGGAGTGGACCGTGCATTCTGGCGATCCAGCTTGTAAACAAAAATCACGTGACTCATTTCTCGAATTTCTATTGGTTGCGACGTATATGCTACGAGTTTCGCTACGACGGGAACGGAACCGCTAAAGCAAAATTGAATTTCGCCATCTCGAACGTCAACGGACGTCAAAAGCAATAGAACTGTTTATAAATGGCTCAACTCTGTTCTTAAGGTCTATATTCTAACGGCACGGGCAACGGCAACGTCAAAAGCAAGAGCAAAAGCAAAAAGCAAGTTTATAAATCCACCTTTTTCTCCTTCTTCAGGTACGGTTTTTACCCTCGTTTGCGGAAGTTTTAACGTTTTATGCTATCAAAAGTAACTTAAATATGTAATTCTTACTAATCTTTATTCATAATACATGATATTTTTCTTGTAAAAGTTACAGAAAACCTACATAACTCACATATTTTACTTATAGACTTCTAATAACAATAACATTTCTGAAATGACAAGCGATTTCCATTATGTCTAAAATGTCAAACGCCAGAAAATAAACTAAATTGACCATGTTGCCACGTTTCCAACATTTTTTCTCAAAACAAAACAAATTCATATTGCCTAAATTAAACTCAAGTGATTTATCTTCGGACCAATAAAAACAAAGCTCATATATTATTGGATAAGGCAGATATGCGTAGGAATTTTACTTGGGTTTTTACCCCCACTCTACAAATTCCCAATTTTTTAATTGTAACATTTATATGGTAGAATACAGTTTGTTCGCTTTTTAATTTGCGTTTATTACTTTGCCCCAAAAATGGATGTTGCAAATGTTTTCCAGGTAATGCAGATACTGTCACTGAAGGACGACTTGCCGTTATAGCAATTACAGCAGTGTGGATTAGTGAGGACTAGGTTTCAATACCCCATTGGCCGTTATCGTCGGGAATGTTCACTACAAAAACATAGCGTTTATCCTTTGGGCAAGGCTTTTCGGTGCCTTGGGTGCCGCGGACGCTATTAGGTAATGAAGGGTTCATATTTCGAACAATGTAGAGCGCCGCTACGTACAGTACTTTCTTTAATGTGGGAGTGGGCATGGGAGGTTAGATCTGGGTGTGCATCTATGTCTGCTGGATGTAATCGAGGTGCTGTGATATATAGCAGTATATATTTTTTAGAGACGTTTGTTCGTGGCAATTACTCAGGAGGAATGACTTTATCTTATTTGGTAAGAATAGAATCGTTAATAATATATATTTGTTTAGGTTAATTTTGGTATGATTTTTAAAGACTCTAAACCTCTGCGGCGCGGCGCTCCCGCCATTCAAGCGGTGACTTTTTCAGTTTTTTTTTTCAACAAATCTTAAAATTTCGTACGTAGTTGTGTAAAAATAAGATTGCCTTTTGGTTAGCTCTGGTTAGGTTTTTTTTTGAAGTGTCGTAAAAAAGTGATTTTATATTAAAACAAGAGTTTTTTTAACAAAACCTATTAATGTTGGGTTAGCTCAGGTTCGTCAATAAAACTATCATTCAAGGTAAAAATTACTATTATAGCCATAAAATCATATTTGAAACATGCTGCAATTCTTCTTTGCAATAGGCAATAGTCTTGAACAAAGGCGTTAATTGACAAAAGGTACAAATGTCTTGCGACTGCGGAGGCTTTTGTTCAAGACTATTGCAACTTGCAAGAAAGAATTGCAGCATGTAAAACGGCCTTAAGAAATATAAGCCCGTTTATTTCACGGCAACGATACAATATTCAGTAAAAACCAACCTGTAATTCCATAAAATGGTGTCATATTTCTGGAACCGCTAAACCGAATGCCATCATACATATTTTTGAAATCAGCAAGAAAAGATCTTTTTAAATACCCAATAATACAGGGTGTTACAAATTCGAAGGGATAGCATTGGCATATCGAAAACTAAAAGAGATACGAAAATGGTTAAATTAGGGCAAAGTTGGGCAATTTGGTGTCGATTAATATGTCGTTGAGAAAGTAGAAAAATTCCGACTACTTCCGAAAAAATCCGAAAAAACCGAAAAATCCTCATTTTCTTTTTCATTTTTGTAGGCTGCATTTGAAGAGATATTACAAAATAAATTTTACGTCTTCATAGCCACCTTTCTTACTCTATAAGACTGTATTTTCAGATTTGAAATCCGACGTTTCGTTTCCAGGGCTTATCATCAACTCCATTTTTTAAAATACGGACGTGGATTTTTTTTGCTATATTTTAAAACACTTGACATTTCAAAACTAATGATGGTATCACACTTATTAGGTAATTAACAAAGGTAATCATATTTTCATTAAAATCAGTGTGTTAAAGAGTTAATAATATCAGGATTGATTCTTACATCCCTCACACCTCAAAAACTACTTTTCCGATACGTTTTAAATTTTGGTAAAAAATCAAGGTCCGTTGGGGGATGAACTGATGAAATTTGTTAAAAATATTACATGGCGGAACAAACTGGCGGCTAAATAAAGTATTAAAAAATTATATATTAATTTTTCTAGAATAAAACCCTATTCATTGAGAAAAATCGTATTGGGTATAGTTTATGTTAATAAGCACTTATAAATAAAGTTAAAAATATAATAAGATATTAAAGAAATAATGATAATAAATCTTTACCCGGAACTTATTTCGTAACGCATTTTAACACAGTTTTGATGCAGGTTGTTGTTCGTTTTTTCTTGCCAAAGTACCCGGAGCGTCTTCATAATAAAACATTTCTTTTAATAAGAATCATAACGAAACAGTGGCGGCTATTCAGGTGAAGTAGGTGAAGTGCTACTTCACTAGGAAAAATAAACAAATAAACATCTAACTATATTTATTATATATCTCTTAAAATTTTAGTTTTTACGTTCATTTATTCACCTAATTGGTAAAAAATAAATTGTACATCTCGAATAAATCTTTACCTTGACTGTTGGCGGCATGTCTTTTTAAAACTTTCAATCGAACTTTATTATAACAACTCTAACAGTGGCGCAAACCGCTTTAAATTTGTTGGAGGTGCTATGTTTAGTTTACGATTTTTCTACTATGTTGCCACGACAACGCGTATCCGATGACGTCGAGCCCAGCGCCATACAACATACAACACTCTCGGTGAATTGCAAGCGCAGTATACCCATGTGTCGTTCAGTTTGCGGTGGTTGTTTACTTTTATTTTCGCAGATTTCGCTGCAACCGGTGAGTTCCTTTGCAGTTAACTTGACTGTTTTGTGTTATATTTATTTATGGTGTTGTTACAACTTCAAATTCGAAGTTAGTAAATGTGATTGTTCAAGACTGGAATAAATTAAAAGACGTATTTGAATTTATTACAGTCTGTGACAAATCTGATAAAAAATCAATCCGCCTTGCGAAAGGATTTTTAGGTGAGATGAACGATTTTGAATTCACGTTTCTGGCATTAGTGTTTAATGACATTTACTCAATCACGGACATACTATTTGACGTTCTTCAAAAAAATCGCTTGACATTCATTTTTGCATATCCAATATAAAACGCTGTCGTGAGACGCTCTGTAAAAAAGGAAATGAACATTTTTTTTAATATCATGTTTGATAAAGCAAATTCTATTACAGAAATAATTCATTGCAAACGTGAGCTTGCTAAGCTTTCACCTGAAGAAATTAGGGCTAAATATAGAACCCTTTTTTATGAAATATTGGACCATATTTTAATGGAAATGACACTAAGATTTCAAGACTGGCCCGTTTCAAAATTTGTTCCAGATATATGGGGAAATATTTTCAGAAAGTCAACGACTTAAAAATGAGCTTGTTCTTATTTTTGGCAATGAGAGTAATTGGAATATATCTCTGCAAAAGCAAGTGAAAAAAATTAATAAAAATAAATATATTTTTACCGAAGCATATAAATTGTTTTCCCTTATTTTGACAATACCGTCGATAAGTGCTTCAGTGGAAAGAAGTTTTTCTTGCTTCAAATGTGTAAAAACGTATTTAAGAAATACAATATCTCAAGAAAGACTTACTTTTCTTGGCAATATTTCCATTTAAAAGGAATTTCTGGAGGAGATTAGGGCAACTCATCCATTTTATGAGGATGTTATAAATAAATTTGCTGCTATGAAGGATAGGAGAATTGATTTAGTATACAAAATTTAGATAAGTCGTAAAAAAATATTCTACCCCCTCTACATATAAAAAATTCTGGAAAGGAAATTATTGTGATATTTTCTTGCTTCATTTGCACTTCACTTACTTTTTCATTCGCGAGCCGCCACTGTAACGAAACCTTTCTGTTTTAAGAACATATTTTATCATAAACATTGCAAACATAATTAATTCTTTGAAATTAGTAGAATATAAAAAGTTCTTAATTCTCTAAATGTTGAGAAAGACCTCCATTTTGCTCAATACAAAGATCAATTTATTTGTTTATTGGCGGTTAAAGGATCTCTTTATTAAATTGTGAAAGGATCTCCTTATTAAATTGTGAAAGGCATACCTGAATCGGAGCTTCAATTCTTCGATTATGTTAATTTCAACCTTATAAATTAATTTTTTTAATGCACCCCATAAATAAAAATCTAAAGGGGAGAGATTTGGGAACCGTGCTGGCCATTCAATAACTCCCTGATTTCCAATCCATCGTTAAGGAAACCCTGCATTTAAAAAATCCCGCACTGATCTGGTATTGTGCGGTGGCGCCCCATCTTGTTGGAACCATAAAAAACGTAGAATAGCCTGCGGAAGATCATCTAAGTATTCTTGGATTACATTATTTAAAAAGTCAAGATAAAATATAAAAAATGGGCCTAAAACTTTATCGTCATACATTCTAGCCCAAATATTTACGCCAAAGCGTATTTGTTTTCTTATTTCCTTATTTTGTCTAGGATATTCAACGCTCTAAACGTGTTTGTTGTGGCGGTTAAAGATTCCACAATTTGTGTATTTACATTCATCCGACCATGAGATATTGCGTAAGAATTTGTTATTATGATTAAGTTTGTTTATTGTCTTTGTTACTTCGCAACTGCATGTCCAGGCAGATAAATCGTACATATTTTTACAAAAATAACAATTTACTCCTTTGTCTTTGACATTACTTGTTTGTTCCTAAAAAGTGACCCAAATAATTATAGGACTATATCTGTCCTGCCAGTTTAGCCAAAAATAATTCGGAGATTTAGCTACGATAAAGTGGAACAATTTTTAGAAAATCAGAATATCTTGTTTTTTTCTGTTCAGTACGGCTTTCGCAAATCCAAGGACACTGAAGTAGCAGCAATTGATTTAGTAACACAAATTCAACTTGCTTTAGATAGACAATGAAAAATGTTGCCTATTATCATTGGATTTGTATAAAGCTTTTGACATTGTAGACCATAAAATATTACTTGTTATTATTAAAAAATGTATGTGATGTGCCTCAAGGATCTATTTTAGCGCCAAGTTTATTTTTAATATATATAAATTCTATATCTCTATTAAATTTAGAAGGCTCCAATAAATTATTTGCTGATAATACCACCCTTCTCTATACTCTCTAAGAACTAAATTTGATTACTAATTGGTTACAGGCACAAAAATTTTAAACTTTCAGAAATCCTCTTTCATGTACATACCGAATATTATTCAAAATACAAATATTCGGCCAATATTTTTTTCTAATAATCATAATAATTATTCAAAATGTATTAAATTTTTACAGTCGGTTGCAGAAAGCTCAATTAAAGTTTAGAATGTTTAACGGAATGCCAAATTTGACAGCGAATTCCTAGATTTCTATAAGCAACTTGTCAAATCCGAAAACTCGGTTAAATATTCTGAACAGTAATTAAGTTTTGTGCAACCGTCTGTTAGACTTATATAAAGATCAAAATTTAGCTTGGAAGCCATATATAGAATATTTAAGAGTACACGTTTCTCTAGTATAATAATAATTGAAATTTTTTTTAAATTGGTAATTATATTTCTCTTAATTTGTTAATACATAAATGTAATAAATGATTGATTAATAATAATATATCGATATGAATTAAACAAGTGAAACAATTTGGCCCATAAAAAATAAAATATTACACAATTAAGGGTTAAAATGCATGTCAACATATTAAAAAGCACCTAAAAGCTACATAGGATAGTAATGAAATTTTAAAATTTTATATATTTTTGTTTCTCTCAAAAAAACAGGGGTTTGAACTAGCCAACATAGAATATGATTATATTTATATTCTTTTAACTGTAGCACTAGATAGTATTAAAAGCATGAAAATATCCATATTCTTAAGTTTAAGAGACGTAAATTGAAATTATTTTTTTTTGTTTAGTACTGTATGTGGATGAAGACATCCAAATCAAAGTCTACCCTAAAGTAGTAGGAAAACTTAAACGCCATCAGAGGGACGGTACCCAGTTTATGTGGGACTCGTGCTACGAAAGTGTACAACAGTGCCAGAAAGAAAAGTTCCAAGGCTCCGGCTGTATATTAGCTCATTTTGGAGTATATAAAATTCCTTGCTTCTGTGGAGAAGTGTATGTGGGAGAAACCTGACGCTCAATATTAACTAGACTTAAGGAACATGAACGATGTATTAAAAAGAAACAAATTGTTCAATCTGCTGTAGCTGAACACCAGCATAACACTGGCCATTTCATAAATGTAAAGGAAACCAAGGTTCTAGCATCGGTTCCAGGTTTTTATAAATGAAAAGTTAGAGAATCTATTGAAATATTTAAACATACAAAAAATTTCAATAGAGATATGGGTTACGGTCTACATCACACGTGGAAATCGATCTTAACACAGGGTCACGGTACGGCGAGCACAAGTCGGGTATAAAAGCCCGCCTGAATCTCTTCGAACTCATTCACTGTTCAGATCTCGTGGAGTAAAGATCCCTGAAAATGCCTCGTGCAATCGAAGGCGAAACGTCGGATAGTAATTCTAATTTGACACGGTCTAATCCCAAGAACCATGATTTCTTAAATATAAATTATGTATTATTTTATTTATTTGTTTCGGTTTGGAAATATTTATTGGGGGGTCATTGACCATATGACCTAACGGAGGAGCCGCCACTGATTGCGGGTGCATTAACTGCAGTTTGTCGTGTTGACATACTGGCATAATTATTTATATGTAAAACAAAATTTTACCTACAACCGGATCATCTCTCCATATTTAATAACAAAAAAACAAACCTGATCTAACACCAAAGCTGTTTCTTCTTCAGAAACTTTACTACCATACTTTTCGCCTCTTTTGTTAAACGTTCCGGAACTAGTAAGCTGCCGATCTAATTTCGAAATATCCTATTTTCAGGTTGTCGTCCTTTAAGATAGTCAAAGTCAAAGTCAAAAAACAGCTTTATTGTTTTAACTAGAAGTTAAATAATAAAAAATATTACTAATAATATAGGTAATAAAATAAAATAATATAATGGTGTGTACATACATATACAGGGTGTCCCGGATAAGAATGAACTCTACAGGAATCTCGTAAACTAGCAGAGATGTAGAGATGTTTAAATTAGAAAAAAGTTGCGCTCCACTGAACTCTGCAAGATGACGTTTTCAGATTTGGAACATTCCGAGTACTTCCGAAGAAATTAAGAAAAAACCGAAAACTCGCGATTTCGTTTTTATTTTTTTCTGGTTCTATTTTCAAAAATATTGGAAAGCAAATTTTACATTTTCATTGTCACTTTTTCTCCTCTACAAGATGGCATCATTGAATTTCGAATCCGACGTTTCGTTTCTTCACAACCACCATCAATTTTATTTTTTTAAACAGTCGAAACAAATTGTTGTGTGCTTAATAAGCTCTATTTTTAATTCTAAATTCAATGACATATCGCACTTTGCATTTATTCGACGTTTCGGACTCAAAAAAACATCATCAGTGATATTGATGATGATTCCGCAAAAACGAAACGCCGGAACAAAAATCCGATTAGTATATCTTGTCGAGAAGAAAAAGTTGCTATGGTAACGCAAAATTTATTTTGATCTAGCTCTTACCGTAGACTTTAAAAAAATGAATAAATATTTTATTTGTGTTGGTATCAAGTGTGATAATAGTATTTAAAGCGATAATATGAATAAAATTGTCGAGAAGAAAAAGTTGCTATGAAAACAAGAAATTTATTTTTATCTATCTGTTTGGAATCAATTACTAACAATAAATATTTGGTTTGCTCCAGTATGTACAAAATAATTTCCAATTATTCATAGGCGGCTTTGAAATTCAACAATATTTGCAATTGTTTGGCTTGGTTACTATGAATACCTTGGATATCTGTCACTTTTGCATTCTTGTTAGTATTTGAGTACTTATTTTTTTAAAATATTGTATTGTAATAATTTGTATTGTATCTGGAAAATGACGTTTATTGGCAAACATTTCAAGATACTGAAGAATTAAAAGCCGCAGTACGAGAATCCATCCGAAAAATAACACCGGAAATGCTAGAAAATGTAATGAACAAAATTGTTTATTGTTCCTATTTATGTTTAAAAAATGAGGGCGGCATTTTTGAAAATAAAAAAAATGGTTAATTGTATTTAGTTAATAATAAGTTTTTATGTAAGTTAATACTAATACAATGCTTCACATCTAAATTAGATAAGTTCATTAATTTGTTATTATTTTGTAGGTTAAGTTTTTAGAACTTTATTATTGTATTAACATTATTAATAATAATTGTTTTTGATGTAAATTGCTTTAATAAAAAAAAACAACTTTATTCATATTATCGCTTTAAATTCTATTATCACACCTGATACCAACACAAATAAAATAATTATTCATTTTTTTAAAGTCTAAAGTAAGAGCTAGATCAAAATAAATTTTGCGTTACCATAGCAACTTTTTCTTCTCGACAAGATAAACCAATCAGATTTTTGTTCCGGCGTTTAGTTTTTGCGGAATCATCATCGAATATCACTGATGATGGTTTTTTGAGCCCGAAACGTCGAATAAATGCAAAGTGTGATATGTCATTGAATTTAGAATTAAAAATAGAGCTTATTAAGCACACAATAATTTTTTTCGACTATTTAAAAAAATAAAGTTGATGGTGGTTTTGAAAAAACGAAACGTCGGATTCGAAATCCAACGATGCCATCTTGTAGAGGAGAAAAAGTGACAATGAAAGTGTAAAATTTGTTTTCCAATATTTTTGAAAATAGAACCAGAAAAAAATAAAAACGTATTCGCGAGTTTTCGGAAGTACTCGGAATGTTCCAAATCTGAAATCGTCATCTTGCAGAGTTCAGTGGAGGGCAACTTTTTTCTAATTTAAACATCTCTGCATCTCTGCTAGTTTACGAGATTCCTGTAGAGTTTATTCTTATCCGGGACACCCTGTATATATACATACACATATACATATATACACACACACATACATAACATAATAAATACAACCATACATACACAATACATATGTGTATATACAGTGTAGTTGAACAAAATTAAAACTTCAAAAAGCACATAAATTTAAAAAATAACAAATACATTAAAATTAATACATATATTTCAGTTAAAAACTGTATCATAAAACTCTTCCAAGGTATAATATGACCCAGGTGTTAGTAATTTCTTTACTGCTGTCTTGAATTTATTTAAACAATTAATTTTTCTAATTTCCATGGGCAGATGGTTAAAGAGCTTTTTGCCTTCATAGAAAAAGGACTTTTTTACTAGCTCCGAGTGCGGTATTGGAAGTATTAATGAAAAGGGACGTCGGGACGGATATGGTCCAATCTCGATCAGTTCATCCCTATACTTTTTAAAGATTAACGTTACCGTCTCTAGGAGGAATATAGAGCACACTCTTTTGAAGTAAAAACACAGATGTGAATACAAATTGAGGGCATGTACCCCAAAACGCAATGCGATAGCGAAGGTGAGGTTCAATTACAGCATAATAGGCATTTTTGGCCATAACAAAACCCAGACTACTCTTTACCACCTTAACAGCATAACACCCAGATGATACCTTTTTGCATATCTCAGATATGTGTTCTTCAAATCTTACAAGCTCTACGAGTATTTAAATTACACAAATAATAAATTTTCGCATATCCCGTTTTTTCCTCGTTTAAATATTCCAATTTTGAATACAAATAAATTATAAAATAATGGTTTAAATTGACTCAATAAAGGATTGTGTCAATTCGACATTTCAAAGCACTCTTGTTAAAATAATTTTAATATATTGCCAGACAATAATTAAACTATCAATATAGAACATAAAACAATCGTAATAAAAATTATGGTCAGAGTAAATTTATTTAGAAATTTGCAGTTTATTATAAAGTCGTTCCGGGTTCTTTGGCAGAAATTAAAGTATCACAATTTATAATTTTTCTTTAAGTTATTAACGAACAACAACCTGCATAAAAACTATGTTAAAATGCGTTACCAAAGAGGTTCCGGATAAAGATGATTTGTTATTATTATGTATTTCTTTAATATCTTATAAGTGCTTAATAACATAAATTATACCCTATACGATTTTTCTCAATAAAATAGTGTTTTTGTTCTAGAAAAATTAATATTATACAATTTTTAAATATCTAATTAAGTAGCCATTTTGTTCCGCCATCCAAGATTTTTAACAAAATCTCATCAGTTGATCCCCCACCGGACCTTGATTTTTTACCAAAATTTAAAACCCATCGAAAAAGTAGTTTTTGGGGTCTGAGGGATGTAAGAATGTCCCTCCTGATAATATTAACTCTTTAACACATTGATTTTAATGAAAATATGATTGCCTTTGTTAATTACCCATTGAGTGTGATACATCATTATTTTTGAAGTGTCAAGTGTTTTAAAAAATAACAAAAAAAATCCAGGCCCGTATTTAAAAAAATGAAGTTGATGATGAGGCCTAGAAAACGAGACGTCGGATTTCAAATGCCAATATTGTCTTATAGAGTAAGAAAAGTGGCTTTGAAGATGTAAAATTTATTTTGTAATATCTCTTGGAATGCAGCCTGAAAAAAATAAAAAAGTGAAATGAGGATTTTCGTTTTTGTGCGGATTTCTTCGGAAGTAGTCGGAATTCTTCAGGGTATGCAGGGGCGTGCGGTGAAATTTTAAAAAAGAGAAGCAATTTTTAGAAACTTACCTATTTGTAATGTAATTCGATTCTTCGATCATTTTTTGCAAATTCGTCAATGACGTCATCATAAAAACGTCGATGCTCCGACATATTTTGGAGAAGTTTATTTTCAATGGACAACAGCGATGTATGCGAAAGTCTCTCCTGCCTCGTTCAATTTCTCACGAAATTTTGTATACGTTTAAGTGTTGAAAAATTGCGTTCTACTGATGAACTTGTGGCAGGTATTGTCAATACTAATTCACACAATTTCGACACTTCGGTATAAGCATCTTCCAGCTCCTTGTCTTTTAAAAATTGCATTAGTTCCTTAGCGTTATTTTTTGCGCCAATGTTATCAGTTTCGTAAATCACTTTTAGTTCAGATCGCAGTAACACTCGGTGGAAGAACTGGCCATAATGAAGAAGAAAAGATTTAAACGCATCTTCTGGAAAAGTTTTTCCTTTAAATGCGTCAAAATTGCGGAGCTCGAGGAATTTAAAATCATTTAAACTGTTAAATCTATAGTTTATTTGTTGCTGAATTTGGTCGACTATTTCATAAAAGAGGCGTCTGTATGATGTTTGAACATCTCCCACCTTGTCTTTTCGAAGAGGCTTGGCTTGTGGCTCTACATTTAACGTCATCGTTTTCTCCCAAAAAAGGTCAAAGTCATCTCTTTTTTGGCTTAACATGGACTTAAAATCATCCACTTTTTTTAGGCAAAAAGCAATATCATTTGTTTTAGTTTGTACTATATTAAAAACATTGTCCGAGAATGGAAATATTTCTGAAAATATGTTCAACAAATAATTAAAATTAAAATCTCGTTTCAAACAGTCCAAAAACCCCCTCGAACTATTTATTGCTTCTGAGTCTCACGTTTCATTATTTTCTGTTATATTCTCAAATAGTTCAATCAGCGATTCACGATTTTCAGATGCTTGTCTGCAGTCTTTCATTATAGTTCCACCTAATAAGAGCTACTTTGTAGAGGTGTTGAAAAAGTAACTATTCGGTACTCGAGTACTCGTTACATTCGGATATTCGTAGTAACGAATACCGATTCCAAAATGAAATCGTTACATTGATTATTTTGATTACATTCGGTAATCTAACTACTCTAAATGCAGATATTGTACTAATACCGATACGACATGCGTCCAACGAGCCAGTCGCCCTGCTGCCTGGCAATACTCGCATCGATATAGAAAATATTTCCCGAAACGAGAAGCAACACGGACGTATTTTTTGTGGATTGGCCGCCGCATTTAATTTTTGTCGCTTCTTGTCAAGTTCAATATTACCTTTATCTTTCGTCTTCCGTCATCGAAACTGTACTTGGGCTGCTTTTAAATATTGCATAGTGGTAATACAAAGATAACACTGAATGATTATATGATATCTGGCTGGCTGGAGGTGAGATATATTCCTACAACGGAATGATTTTACATTTTGTTTCCATAGGTTGAACTTGTTTGTACTTTCTTACTTTGATTTGGTTATTCAAAGTGTTTGCTTCAAAAGTGTGGTTCTACTAGTTCTGACAGTTTAATCATTAAATTTTATTATATGCAAAGAGACCAGAAATATTTTGTTTTGAGTTCCCTCGTAAAAGGGAAGTGTTGTATTCTCGAAAACAATCACTCTCCGAGATTTTTTCAGATCTTTAGGTTTCGGGGTCTCTAGATGCCGGAAAACATGTTTTCTAAATTCCGTCGGTCTGTCAATATGCGGCATAATTCAAAAACTATTTACACCATTGACTTAATATCAAGTCATATAAGGATGACATGGTAACATTTTGGTAAAAATCCAATATGGCGAACGAAACAAAATGGCCGCCTAATCAAATGTTAAGAACATTGTTACTAAACACCTACTTATCCAATTTACCTTAAATTTTGCACAACAATCGAGTATTATGTATAAATTAACTAGTAAAATTTTGGTACGAATCCAAGATGAAGAAACGAAATGGCAGCTTAATAAATTATTTAAAAATTTAGCCTGAAAAAACTACTTAATAGAATTATTTCAAATTTTTGAAATTGATCTGTGAGTCTGTCATTTCGCGGCATAGCTAACAAATTAAAATTAATTTCTTAACTATGCTCAAAATTTGATTAAAAATTACAGATTATGTAGGGATGACCTGGTAATATTTTAGTAAAAATTCAGTATGGCAGAACAAAATGGCAAACTAGTGAAATTTTAAAAAAATTATTACTGAAAAACAAATACCTCAAATTTTGCACAAAAGTCAAATGTTACAGGAATCAACATGTAATATTTTGGTAGGAATCCAAATATTTTGGTAGGAATCCAAGACAGCAAAACAAAATGGCGGGCTAATAAATTATTTAAAATATCAGTCTGAAAAGCTATTTCTTAGATTAATTTTAAATTTTGGGCATCCATTAATTGTGATATAGAGATAAACTTGTAAAATTGTGATAAAAATTCAAGACGGGGAAACAAATTTGCGGCCAAATGAAATGTCTAAAAAAATCTTATTTAACTGACTTTATATCTTGTGGCAAAATTGAATGTGATGCAAATTGCAAAATTGGGTTACACTTTATTGTTCCTAATAAATGAAAAGTTTCATAACGGCGAAGTTCCGGGTAAAGGATATTTACCGATTTTTTACATATCTAATAATTATATTTTTTATAGCTCATTTCATCAAATTTTTAAACATTCTATGAAATTTTAAATATTCTAATATTCAGTGTTTTAGTTGTCAGTAATTTGTTGAAATCAATTTGTTTAATTTATTCGAACAAGGTAATAACTAATATTATTTTGAATAAAAATATGTTCTCTATTATCTTTAAAAAGTGATACCTTTGTATTTTCTTTATTTATATTAGTTTTTTTTAAGTGTTCACGCCCACAAATTCACCATTTTACACAGTAATCAATTTAAAACATTGTATATTTTACTGCCAATTTCGTATTCGTACCATTACATAGATATACATACGTAACGATTTTAACGACAGTAATCAAAGTAATCAAAATAACGAATACAATAAATGATTACTCGATACTCAAGTAACGATTAGTAACGAGTATTCAAAAGAACCGAAAATCTGCATCTCTGCTACTTTGGGCAATAGTTTGTGGACAATGGAGTCCAAAGCTTGTGTACGTTTTGTTGACTTGGAAAAAAAAAAGCAGCCATGCCACTTAAAGTAACGAAAAATACTTTACACTGTTTAATGTGATTGATGGACTGGGATAAAACTAAATTTAATTTATGAGCAAAACAATGGACAAACACAGCACATGGGAAAGTTTCTCGAACTTTAGCTTGTAGACCCTCTAATTTTCCTGCCATCACTGCAGCTCCATCATAGCTTTGAGCAACTAATTTTTTCTCTCCATTAATTGCTTTAGTAACGTTATAAACTACGGTATACAATGCATCTGCTGTACGATTTTCGGACACAGTCTTAAATCCTAAAAATCGCTCTTGAATACTTCCGCCTGTTTTAACGTAGCGTATTACTATAGATAATTGGCTAAAATTAGTGATATCAGTTGTTTCGTCCAGAACAATAGCAATGAACCGCGCCTCGCCAAACTCCTGCTTAATTCTTTTTAGAATAATAGTTGCAACAGCGGAAATTAAATCATTCTGGATTTGATTCGACGTTCCGCGAAAAACGCTAGACTGCTCTAAATGATTTTTTAAGCAATCATCATGTTAAGCTATTAAACTAAGTAAATCTAGAAAATTTCCTCTATTTGAAGAAACTCTTGTTTCGTCATGACCTCAAATCCCAATTCGTGCTGTCCGAGAAAACAAACAACATCAATAACTCTTCTTAATATTTGCCTATTTTTATCGACTAGTTCATTGCGTTGGCGGTGACTAATTTCCAACTGTTTATTAAGGACGTGTTCAATTCTCGTTTTGCCGAAGACTTTTTCTTTTATGACGGCCTGTAAATGCGCTTTGGACATAATGTGTCTTTTTACAGCTTTATGGAAATTGTTTAACTCGTTAAACCAATTTTATTCCAGAGACCTTTTTCATTTTCAAAAAGTAAACATGGCCAACAAAATAATTTACTTATATTTTCACACCCTGTTAGCCATTTAAATCGTTCGTATTGTTTTTCCGGATAAAAATGTCTAATACAGTTTTTCCTTTGGAAATTATTTGAAGCTTATTAGCGAAGTTTAATGTTGAAAATCCCTTTATTATTAAGACACACACCACACATTCACACACACTCTTCTTACTAAATTCTTCAACATTTTCAGCGTTATTACCGACAGCCGAAGTTGACGGTATTTGCATATCCACGTCCGTATTATTGTCTTCCATATCGCACCATGCACGACGCGACGTACGTATCACACAACACACGGATAGCCGTTCAAACAAAGAACCTACTCCAACGATAGCTTCCACCACCACTTAAAGCACGCGACTGAAATGCAAAAATTGCAAACAGCCGGTGGAAAGTTCAATAACCTCTGGCTCGATTCACAGGAAATCAAGCATAGAGGACTTGGTTGCAGAGAAGCTAGCGGCCCGCATAGGTTCTATTCGATATTCTATTGTGGCTGGGTCGGAGTCAAGGCCGCATTTATTATGGGCTTGATAATTAAGATAATATTTTAGCATTTATTATGGGCTTGATAATTAAGATAATATTTTAGCATTTTTAATATAAACCAAATTAATGGTTTCCTATTTCAAAAATTACATTTTAGAAGATGTTTTGTAATTTTTTTTGGGGAAGCACTGCTTCCCTTGATTCCATGGACTGCACGCACCTGAGGTTATGCCATTAAAAAAACGTCAGTCGTGTATTTTTTGCAGCTTTTTGATACTCTTTTGTTTTTTATCTCATCAATAAAAGATATCACACATCAAGTTCTACAACTTTTATATTTACCCTTTTTTATATCTCAAAAAATAAAGCCGGGTGAAAATGCCTGTCAATATATAAAAAAACCACCCTGTACATGGTATTTATATGCTGGCTGCTTATCTTTATTTTAATTGGGTATTTGATGACGCACTATTCTTGTTGGCCGATTAACGTTCGATGACATTGAAAAAATTTATCATTTTTTCAATGTCACCAGCTGAGAACTTGTGTTCGTCACTGACTTGATTAGTCGTATCCGATTTTTTCTTTTTCTGGTTGATTCTTTTTCGGTTATTGTAAATCTTCCACCGGCAATTAGAAAATTTTATATTTTTGTACCTCATATTGTGGATTTGTAAGTAAGTTTTGCAATTGCTTTGAAGAATATTTGATAGTTTGTAACTTGGAACAATATCCAATCAAATTATATATTTTTAATTATTTTTAGGCAAAGTGTTAACATACATTTTAAAACTGAATTACGAAGTTTGAAAAAATCGGTAGATTTTCTGCCTTTAATGGGCCGACACGTGTCAGAGGGTGAATTAAAAAAAAATATATATCTGACTTAGACCGAGACTAGTTTATTCTTTTCTTTAAATCATTATTTGAAAGCTATAACCCATATGAATAAGACCTCAAATATTGTTGACTAAAGTAAAATTTAATATTCGCGGGCTTTTCGATAGCCAATAAAGTATCTATCCCCATTACATAGGATAAGAAATCTCGCTAGACAGACCGACAGAGATAAAACATGCTTTTTGGCATCTGGGGACCCTGAAACATGAAGATCTGAAAAAATCTGGAAGTCTGATTTTTTTTTACGATTACAATACTTTCTTCTTACGAGGGAAGTAATTAGTTAGTCATATTCAACTTGCTTTTTGCGTATTTTTAATTACATATTAAGCACTAGGTAAATACGAGGGTAAATATGGACCTGTATATGAAATTCAGTCGACACTGTTTATAGTGAAACTCTATATAGTGAAAAACTCTTTATAGTGCAATTTTTTCAAGACCTAGAATATTTTAATCAAATTTCATGTAAAAAGCTCCGCATATAGTAAACCTGTAAAATAATAACCCTCTATAAAATAAAATTTTTACCGGAATTTTATGTATACATTTTTATGCATTTATTCTCCGAATTCCGTTTTTACGACTCATTCAAATTCAAATTCAAATTGTTTATTTGGTTTCGAGCATTATAAATATAGAAAGAAACACGTCAAATAGAAATGTAAATAGACATATGACAAGTACCTAATATAAACTAACAACAGATATATCTAAATATAGATCACAAAACATAGTATATAATTTTTTCCTAGAGTTAAAATCCGTTCTTCAGTGCGGTGTCCAACAAAACAAGGAAAAAAAGGGTTTTCAGTTTGCATATTATGATGGGTTATTCCTCAAAAAAGTGAAAAATTCATCTGTGGTGTTAAAAGTCTGTGATAAAAGTAAGCTTTTCATTTTATTTTTGAATTTATTTTGACAATTTATTGCTTTAATGTTATAAGGTAACATATTATAAATTTTACTCCTAGCGTAGATTGGTGATTTTTTATAAATATTTAAGTTATGCTTGTCTGAGCAGAAGTTATTTTTATTTCTTGTATCATACGCATGAAAATCACTGTTAATTTGAATTAGATTTTTATTTCGATGGATATATGATAATAATTTTAAGAGATAAATTGAAGCAACGGTCAAAAGTTTATATGACCTGAATGGCTCTCTGCAAGATGTTTTAAAAGGTATACCAAAAATGATTCTAACAATTCTTTTTTGTATTATAAATACTCTCTCTATATCTGAGGCTTCTTCTGAAATTCTTTTGAAAAGGTTCTTAACGCGTTTATAACGCCTAACCCATTTTATAGAAACCCGGGGAAAACCCATTCTATAGTCGAGGCCTACTAGTTGATAAAGGCTGCAAAAAAATTTATGTTGCTGCAAAATTTGGTGTTTTTCCAAGTTGCGTCTCTCTGATAATAAAAAGTCGCGACAGTATCATCAAGTAAACTAGTGTTCGAAGCAGTCGAAAACGAGTACATGTGTGTTCTTACGAGGATGTAAATGAAGCAGTTTTACGATGGTTTCAAGTGGCCCGTACGCATCAAAACGTACCAATATCGGGAAATTTAATAAAGCAAAAGGCTCTACAATTTGCTAAACAATTTAACTGCGGTAATTTTCAAGCTAGTGAAGGGTGGTTGAGTGCCTGAAAGACTCGCAATTCAATTGTATTCAAGACGTTGTCTGGCGAGAGTGCAAGCGTTAGTCAGGAGAACTGTGACATTTGGACTGAAACTGTTTTAAAAAGTGTATTGAAAAAGTACGTAATGTAAATGTTTGCCAAATAAAACTTTTGTTTTTAGAGGTGATAAATGTTTTGGTGTTAAAACAAGTAAAGAAAGGGTGACACTTATGGTTGGAGCAAAGATGGATGGCTCAGAAAAACTGAAATTACTGCTCATAGGTAAAAGCAAAAATCCCCGTTGTTTACAAGGAGTTAGATGTCTAAAGTTAGATTACGCCAATAATAAAAAGGCATGGATGACTTCTGAGATTTTCGAAAGATGGATCAAAGAACTGGACACGAAAAACTGCTTTTCTAAAGCAGGTTTTACTGAAAAAATTGACGAATGGGAAGAAGACGAAATGGATCTGGCTACCTTAAAGATAAAATGGGGTATTCTTAGAAATCGACAATGATGTTGGCACGACAGATCTCCCAACTGACCAAGACATAATTGAGGATATAAAAAGTATAGAAGATCATGAAGAAGAAACTAAAATCGGGCTGGTAAATTTAGTGAAAATGAAATAAGAAATGCATTTGACATTATGCGAACTACTCTCAAGGGCCAGGAAAGTGTACCTGATCAAATCTTTATGCATTTGAATAAATGTGAGAATTTTGTTGAGCAACAATTATTTTTCAAAAATAATTTTCAAAAGAAAATAACTCATTATTTTTCCTAGTATATAATATGTATGTTATTTAGCAATTTTTCAAGACTACACAAATTTTAAATGCAGTATGTACATATGTATTAACATATTTTGTATTATTCTTTTTATTGCGTACGTAGTACATACATATTTAAACTTTCAAATGTTTAATAAAATCATTTCTAATAATTCAACTTTGCTATTTTTTTTTTTGTTGCTTGTACCTTATAAAATACAAGTAAATGATTACCAATATGAAAACATACATAGCAATATATACGGATTTTTTCAATAAACAAAAAACGCTTGTTTAAAATGTCCACTTAGTTTATTTTACAAAATGATAAAAAACATGACAATTGTTTCGCCAACACTGTGGCTTCATCAGATGTTTGATCTTAAATGACAATGCAACACAAACTATATTATTTAAGTACCTGAACCTATTTTTACAATTGCGGTTATTATACATATGGAGTGTTCTCGAATTTTAGTTATTGCCTAATAAAGATTTAACAATGGGGAACTATTTAGGTCCAATTGATCATTTAATAATATGTTGTTACCTTTATGTTTATTTATTTCCATGCTTTCTAGTAAATTAAATTTTTTACTTTTTTGTTCTACATGTAAAATTTCAAATTTCTCATTAAAAGTTTGTTTTTCCTGAATTAGATGTTTAGAATAATTGGAATTAACTTTGTGATTTCTATAACTTGATTTATGTTCATTAATTCTCTTTTTAAATGTTCTTCCTGCTTGTCCTATATAAAATTTTGAACAAGTTCCACAATTTAACTTGTAAACCACCGATTTGTTTTTTTTTGGTCTTTGTCTTATTGTTTTTAATATATCTACCAAGGATGTTTTTAGTCTTAAAAGTAACCGTCGCACTTTTATTTTTAAAAAGCTTAGTAACCATTGAAGTTATTTTTCCTGTATAAGTGAAAGTATGAAATTTATTATTTTCTTTGAAGTTATTAGAAGGATAAACTAGCTTTAATGCTTTTTTATATTGTTTATCTTTTACTATTTTATTTATGAGATTTTCATTATAACCATTATTAATTGCTATTTGTTTTATTATATTTAATTCTTTAGCAAAATTTTCATTGCTTAGAGGTATATGGATCAATCTATGGACAAAACTAGTATATGCTGATATTTTATGTTCGAAAGGATGATTGGATGTATTGTGTATTGTAATATCTGTATGAGATGGCTTATGAAAAATTTGAAAATCGTGTTTATTGTTTTTGATGGTAACTTTTAAGTCTAAGAAATTAATTGCTTTATTATTTTCTAACAGAACAAGTAGACAGTATTATACATAAAAAGTTTTTAGTGCAGCTAAATAAATTAAATACATTAAATAGTAAGAAGGATTATATTAATATAAATGAAAATAAAAACTTTGTTTACTTAGAGCATAAATTCTACTATAGATTTATTAACTTTTCTTTTGTTTTTACAACAGAAGAATCCAATTTGTTAAATAAAGGTTTTAATTATAATCTTAATGTAAAAGATAGCAAGAATAATAGAGAACAATTAGGGGTTGAGTGCGAATTAGCAGCCCAAAATATGCAATTCACGAATACTGAAAAACACTTATTATCAAATACAATTATTAACCAAAAATTTGATTATATTAAGGGACACTTCTCTAATGACTACTCTGTAGTAAAATCAATACTTAATAAAAGTATAAAAAATAATATAATTTTTAGAAGAACAGATAAAGGTAAAACTATTATAGCTATGAATAAAAATCAATAGGTTACTAAAACACTCAACTTCTTAAATCCCGATAAATTTGAAAAAAATTATTTTGATCCGACAGAACTTTTTCACAAATTGTTAAAAAATGTAATCAAATATCTTAGCATTACCGAACAAGGGAAATATCAGATATCTTTAATGAATCCTTAAGCCCCTAAATTATATTCTTTCATTAAATTACATAAAAACGATATGCCTATTAGACCAGTAGTTTCTTCTATTTCAGCCCCAGCAATAGTTCTTTCCAAAAAGTTAATAAACATTTTGATAAAATATTGTACTTTTAAACCTAAATACAGTATTAAACATAGCTTTCAATTAATAAGTAAAATCAATAATTTAATTATTCCAAATAACGCTAAATTAATATCTTTTGATGTTTGATGTCCAAAATCTACTTCCTAGTCTACCGCCATCTGATATGTTAATATTAGTGGAAAAACTTCTTGCAACAAATAATGTTAGTCAGATTTATAAACAAGATATCTTAGAAGCTTTATCTACCTGCTTGGATCAAAGTTACTTTGAATTTAATGAGACTAAGTATATTAGTAAGGAAGGTTTAATAATGGGAAACCCTTTAAGTCCTATTTTAGTAGAGATATTTATGGACAATTTAGAAAGGAAAATACATGAATATTCCCTTAGTAAAAATTTCATATATTGCAGGGGTGCTCAAACGGTCGATCGCGATCGACCAGTCGATCGCGAGTGCTTTTTGAGTAGGTCTCGAGAAGAAAAATTTTTTTAAAAAGTAGGTACTTAACTAAACTACAAAAATTTATTACGTAATAAAATAACACTCTGCTAGCGGCAAAAGACGGCTTTATCAAAGGAACGCGCGGTACTTGTCAAAGAAAAGCCGCGTTTTTTATTCTTGCCGCGTTTTTTATTCTTGCCGCTTTTCTAGAAAGTTCGGGCGGCGCGTTTGACGGGAACATTCGAGACTTTCGTTCACGTCGATATAAATGTTGCGCCTGCAGGAATTGGAGTCATTCTGAATTGCAACTTGAAGGCAATACTACGTCGATACAAAGTTTATTATTAAATAGTACAAAATGAGTGCAGCGAAGAAATCTAAAACGTATCATTTTAATAACGATTGGGAGGAAGAATTTTTGTTTTGTATGGTGACGGATAAGTGCATTTGTCTTATTTGTCGTGCGTCAGTTGCAATACCTAAGCGTGGTAACTTAGAGAGGCATTATAAAACGGTTCATAAAAACTATGAAAAGGATTTTCCGCCACAGAGTGAATTAAGAAAACGAAAAGTACGTGATTTGATATCTTGTTTGAAAAAAGAACAAACCATGTTCACAAGACCAGCCAAACAATGAAAAGCTGCTACGATCGCGTCATTTAAAATATCTCATATATTGGCGAAACACAAGAAACCATTCGAAGATGGATCGGTTGTGAAGGAAGCATTTATTGAAGCGAGTGAGACTTTATTTGGAGATTTTAAAAATAAAACAGAAATCATGTCTGCTATTAGAGAACTTCAGTTATCTCGTCCGACTATCACAAGGCGTATTGAAGTCATGAGTCAGGACATGGCAGATAAACTAAAAAATGATATCATGGAATGTACATACTTTTCTTTACAGTTCGACGAATCCACCGATATGACAGACACTGCCCAGCTGTGTATTTTTATTCGGATGGTATTCAATGACATGTTGGCTAAGGAAGAATTTTTGACAATCATTCTTCTGAAGGGGAAGACCCGTGGCGAAGATATATATGACGTTTTCTTCAATTTTGTAAAAAACTACAAGCTACCAATATATAAATTAGTGTGCATTAGAACCGATGGAGAACCAGCAATGACTGGAAACAAAAACGGTTTTGTGGCATTGTGTCGAGCTAATGAAGATTTCCCTTCATTTTTTTCAATCCATTGCATTATACATGAACAAGTTTTGTGTTCAAAAGTTTTAAACACGGAGGAAATTATGGACATTGCAACAAAAATTGTGAATTCCATCCGTGCACGTAGCTTGCAACGGCGGCTCTTTAAGTTGCAGTTGGAAGATAGGGAGTCAGCTGAACACACTGATTTAGTTCTTCACACGGACGTCAGGCGGTTGAGTCGCGGAAAATTCCTAGAAAGGTTTCAAGAATTATTGACCGAAATAACAGCTTTTCTAGACGAAAGAGTTGATGACACTCAGATGTTAAAAAATGAAAAATGGCTGACTAATTTGGCATTTTTGGCGACGGTTGCTTTTAAGACTAACATTACCCTTGGTAGAGATATTAAAAACAAAAAAGATGGTAGATATATTAAAAACAGAAAAGACCAAAAAAGAGAACAAATCGGGGGTTTACAAGTTAAATTGTGGAACTTGTTCAGTAAAAATATACAATTATTGTTTCAATGGCATTGATATGTTTAGTTCTTCTTATGTTACTTTTAAAAATATGATTTTACAAAGTTTCATTTCATAACTTCTTTCTTTTCTTTTAGTTTTAAATATATTGTAGCTCTAAGGATTTTTTGAAGATGTAAAGCAAATACCATTTGGAGTTTTTTTACTATATGGTGTATTAAAGAATAAATAAATAAATAAAAACTTACTTTTTTCAAAACTTTAACACACTGTAACTCAGAAACTGGGCATTTGCGTACATAAATTTATTACAACTGTCGAAAACGGTTTGTCGTAACACAAGAGGCATTTTTTGTGTATTTATACTGCCCTAAACGATAAAGCTAGTATTGTTTTCAATCATTGGCGTACCATTCTTTGATTAAGAAAGTGACGGATGGTTATCAATACCTACGCTCATGGTTAAAAAAAATGTTAAATACTGTCAAATTATGCCCTTTAAATACCTATGTGGTTGTGCCAAATCTGAAATCGCTCCCTTTAATATTCACATGACATTTAGGAATATCCTGTATATGTGTTTAATATATTTATTTTTGTCATTATTACCGTGAAAGAGAAGAAGACAAAAGTAAACTAGTTTAAAACTAGCACAATAAACTATTTCAAAGCAATCATTAAACAGCAGAAAGTTTCAAGCGCAATATTAAATATAATCTAGTATATACACTTAGTTCCAAAAAAAGTAACGCAGTTGATTTTTGACCCAAGTTCAATGTCTTATATCTTCTAAACCAGTGGATCGATTGGGAACAATTTTTTTTTGGTAGGTAGGTAATACCTTTGTCTTTCAGCAAAAATGAAACAAATGAAAAATGTCTCAAAGATTCTTCGATAATAATATAAAAACTAGAACTATGCTTCTCGCTACTTTTTGACTTGTTCTGTGTATTAGTTGAGGATTCGTATAGAAACTGTTTACACCCTATATGAAAGCCCCATTTTTTGTGAGCATTTTATTTTTTTAATCACCGACTTATCTCTAAAATTGACCGAATAACATATTTTTTGCTAAAACCTTACCAAGCTGCATAGTTGTTAAAGAAAAAACTTAGGCAATGTTTTTTTTACTTAAAACAACAATAACTGGACAAGAATTTGAAGAATGTGCTTAGTACCGATAATTGGCTTCTCTATAGCATTTCTGAGAACTTCTTATCTTGTAGCATGTTCGAAATTAAGTTTCTTATTCTTTCCATTGATACCGTCGCATATGTTGTATCTGCCGATACTGCTAGGCTCTCCAGATACCGTTCTACAGAACCCACCCTTCTTAAAATCCGCAAAAAAGACTTGCAAATTCGTAATCAGCGACAAAAACTGAACTTAAAAGCCTTTAAGTCTTTTTTTAATAGAACTGGAAATTATGTAAATATACACATCAACTTTGAAAAAACAGTTGTCGTCGCCATGGCAATTCATTTTTTATAGTCCGCCATATTTGTCAGTTATGTATTTAGTTATGGGAACAGCCAACACAGCATCTTATGATGGGAAACTGTAACGATGAGATGTTCCACGGAAGATGAAAACCGCTGACATACAATTATTCTCATATAAATACTTTTTGTAAACATGTTAAGGCGTCTTTAAGCCACTAACTGTTGTACCGGTTAATTAAAGTCCGTATTTTTCAAATTTTGAGTTTTTTTAAAAAGTCATTCGTACAGGTAAAACCTAAAACTGGCGCAGTCGGTAGGATTGTCCAAAGCGTTTCGACAAAAATCGCGAATAGCGTCCGTATCGACGGTTAATTTGGACATCCGAAAACGCGAGTGACTCAAGAAATAACCAAATTTGGAAAATAAAAACAAGTCCAGGGATCAAGAGACACACATCGCTCAACGTCCTATTGGCAAAACTTAGGATAGGAAGTCCAGGGATCAAGAGACACACATCGCTCAACGTCCTATTGGCAAAACTTAGGATAGGAAGACCAGGGATCAAGGGACAAACATCGCCCAACCTCCTATTGGCACCCTAGCTTTAAGAAGAAAACCCTAGCTGTAAGAAAATTCAAGACAGAAAAACAAGCATCGTTTCAACCCTCGTAGGCTAAGAAGAAAATCATCATCACCCTAGAAAATAAGTGCTTCAGGAATGAAAATAATAATATTCCTAATGTAAGTCAAAATCATTTTGTATATATTTTCGCATACAATTTTTGCTCACGTGTATATATTGCTCATATTTGCGTATTTTCTTAAAAAAGTGAATTTTAAATACATTTTTCAAATTTTCGCTTTTTCACAAAAATCTATTTTAATTTTAATTTTCCCTAATTTTTATGTCTGACTCTGAACGAGAACTTGAAGATATCATAAATTTGTTTAGACTCACAAATATTAATAATACTAATTTAAGAAATAACAGAATGGAACAACCACAAAATGCCGCAGGCGTAAACTACCAACTATTACGTTTATATATAGATACAATTCCTACGTATGATGGTAACCCACATACACTTTCAGTTTTTATAAATAATTGTTCTAGCTTAATAAACAATTTTTATAAAGAAGGCGATAACGCACATAACAATTTTATAGTACGAGCCATCATTGGTAAATTATCAGGTCGAGCATTAAGTTTAATAGGTTCTAGGATTCATGAATTAAATACGTGGCAAGACATAAAAATTGCATTAGAATTAAGTTTTGGTGATCAAAGAAATTTGGATTGTTTAGTACAAGATTTAATAACATTAACACCTCAAAAAAATGAAACACCATATAATTTCGGTATGAGATGCCAAGACGCACGCTCTTTAATTTTTTCAAAAATAAATTCAATAATTATGACTCCAAACGAAAAAAGAGTTAGAGTACAAAACTATGAAGATTTAGCTTTAAAAACATTTATAAGAAACTTAACAGGCCAACTACAAAATAATGTTAGATTAAGAAACCCAGATAGTTTAGAAAAAGCAATGTCTCTAGTAATAGAAGAAGAAAATTTTCTTTATAGTCAGAATCGTAGTCATTCATTAAATACACAAAATTTTCGCCCAAATCAAAGAGTAACGCCTATAAATGCAAATATAAATTTTTCAAAACCTATTAATTACCAAAATAATCGAAATACAAACTCGATACCAAATCCCACACAACCAAACTTTAATTATTTAAGACCACCACTATTTAATAATAATTTTTTCAGACCACAATACCCTAATTTTCAACCAAGACCTATAATGCAAAATCAAACACCATTTCAATTTAGACCAAATAATTTCCCAACACAAAAACATCCATATTTTATGCAAAGACCTAGTCAAATAATTAGAAACCAACCGATAAATAATCAACCACAATTTAATTATAATAGAAACCAAAACCAACCCCGAAATCAAAGGCTTGATGAACCAATGGACACATCATCAACCAACACTAGACAAAAACCCAAATTTACTGTAACTGAACTACATCTGCAAGATGTACAAAATAATGAAAATCATGAAAATCAATATTTTGACCCAAATTTTTATTATCCAAATAACGAAATTGAAAATCAATATTTCGACCAAAATTTTATTAACAACGAAAATTATATATACGAAAATCAACCTGACCTACCCTATCATAATTCTCATTACGACGGATATTATGACCATGAACCTCAGTATTATAATTATTCCAATGCGAATATGAATTGTTATTCAAACGCAGAAAACCCACCGAACGATACCAACGTGCAATCTAATATTAATAACTTAGATTATATTTCACGAGAAACTGATAACAGTAAAGATGTAAATTTTATTACGGAGAGCCGAGCAAACTCGATACCTTAATAAACACTAATATTACGACAGCTAATCTGCCTCACATATATGTTCCTGAATTAAATGCAAACTTTTTAATAGATACAGGGAGTACCAAAAGTTTAATGTCTCCAGAAATTGTTCAAAAATTTTATAAAAATTGTATTTTTAATGAAAACTTTCAAATTCAAACAGCTCACATGATATCAAATCATAATCAAGTAATTTTTATTCCAGTTTTTAAATTATTTAACGTAAATGAAAAACACAAATTTTATATTTTTGATTTTAGTAAAAAATATGATGGATTAATAGGAGTAGATTTATTAGACCAGTTAAAAGCCGTCGTAGACGTCAATAAAAGACAAATTATAACACCAAATGTTAAGATACCAATAATTTATGAACGCGAGGAAGAATCAAAAAAAGAAAACGATTACACACTAAAAAATTATTTCATAGAAATTCCAGCAAGAACAAAAAAAATTGTTAAATTACCCGTAAAATACGAAAAAGGTTTATGCCTTATTGACTATATTAAATTTAGCGATCAAATCGAATCCCCACAAGCTATTACTAATATAGAAAATTATTTTGCTTTTACTACAATAACAAATGGACGCAACGAAGATATTAAGATAAATATTTTCGAACCCCTAGATACCGAACTTTTAAATTGTAACGAACTAAATTTTATAGAAAAAATGGAAGTCGATAATGACATCGAAATCAATCAATCTCAAGACAATTTATTGAAATCTAACTTAAAAAATTTGCGATTAGAACACTGCAATCTAGAAGAACGTAAAGCTATTAGAGATTTATGCTTTGAATTCCGTGATATATTCTATTGCGATCAAATACCTCTAACCTTTACAAATCAAATCCAACATAAGATTAGACTGACTGACGACTCACCAATTTTTACAAAAACATATAGGTACCCAGAAATACATAAAAATGAAGTCAGAACACAAATAAAAAAAATGTTAGACCAAGGTATTATACAAGACTCTGTTTCCCCATGGTCAAGTCCAATTTGGATCGTTCCAAAAAAAATGGACGCTTCCGGAAAACGCAAGTGGAGGCTTGTAATCGATTATCGTAAGCTCAATGAACGCTCAATTAATGACAAATATCCAATTCCCAATATTGCCGATATTCTCGATAAACTTGGCAAAAGTCAGTATTTTTCAACCCTTGATTTAGCCAATGGATTCCATCAAATCGAAATGAGTCCCGAAGATATTCAAAAGACCGCATTCTCTACAGAAAACGGGCATTACGAATTTAAACGTATGCCCTTTGGCTTAAAAAACGCGCCATCAACCTTTCAAAGAGTGATGGATAATATTTTAAGAGGTATTCAAAACGAAGAATGTCTCGTTTATCTTGACGACATTGTAATATTCAGCACGTCACTACAAGAACATATTCAAAGACTAAAAAACGTATTTACTCGATTAAGACAAGCAAACTTCAAAATACAACTTGACAAATCCGAATTTTTACGAAAAGAAGTAAACTATTTAGGACATGTCATTACCCGCGAAGGAGTAAAACCAAATCCTGACAAGATCATTGCAATCAAAAATTTTCCCCTTCCAAAAACCCCTAAAGACATAAAAAGCTTCTTAGGACTAGTAGGCTACTACAGGAAATTTTTGAAGGACTTCGCCAAAATAACTAAACCCTTAACCCGTTGCCTAAAAAAAGGTTCTAAAATAATTCACGATCAAGATTTCATTGAATCGTTTAATACATGTAAAAATCTATTAATTAACGCACCCATATTACAATATCCCGATTTCTCGAAACAATTTATTCTAACAACCGATGCATCAAACATAGCCCTAGGCGCTGTTTTATCACAAGGAACTATAGGTTCTGACAAACCCATTGCATTCGCCTCAAGAACCCTTAACGAAAGCGAAACTCGATATAGCACTATCGAAAAAGAATTACTCGCAATCGTATGGGCATGTAAATATTTCAGACCATACTTATTTGGCCGGAAATTTACCATATACACAGATCATCGACCCCTTGTTTGGCTATTCAAACTACGAGAACCAAACAGTAAATTAGTAAGATGGAGATTAAAACTAGAAGAATTTGATTATGACATAATTTACAAAAAAGGCAAATTAAATACTAATGCCGATGCCCTATCTAGAATCCAAATCAATGCCATAGAAAACCAATCTATGATTAATAATCCTGGCAATTTTGAACAAGATCAATTCGAAAGTCTAGAATATCTGCGTACTATTGCCGAAAGTTTTAGTACCCTAGAATCAAACCCTCCTATTCAAAACCAACCTTCAACTAGTAAAAAAATAAATAAAAGTCCAAAAAAAATACAAATCTTGTCTGATATACAAGTTAAACCGCCGAAAAAACAACATGAAAATAATTCCGATTTACAAACACAACACTCTACTTTCAACGAAACAACTAATAGAGGAATTAGAATTTTAGACGAAATTATAAATAATAAAGTAAGCCAAATTTTAGTTTTTCCGCATGTATATCCCAAATTAGACGTAAAACAAGAAAATTATGAACATCATAAAATAATTACTGTAAAAATTCCAAATACCAACAATGAACAATTAATTTTACAATTTTTACGAGACTACACAATGTCCGAAAAAACATATTGTATATATTTTCATAGACCCGAACTATATATAAAATTTAATGAAATATATCTTAATCATTTTTCCGAGAAAGGACCAAAATTAATACGCTGTACCAAAATGGTTAACACCATAACTGACAAAGAAGAACAACTTATTCTAACAAAAAATCATCATGAAGGAAAAGTAAACCACCGCGGAATCTTAGAAACCCTAGAATACCTTAAACGCAATTATTACTGGATAAACATGAAAACAACTATTTCACAGTACATAAACTCATGCGACATTTGTCAAAGAGCAAAATATGCCAGAAAAAAGCCCTATTCACCACTAATGCTCACAGAAACGCCTTCGAAACCCTTTCAAGTCGTACATATAGATGTTTTCTTTTACGACAAAAAACTCTATTTAACCCTAGTCGACTCTTTTTCCAAGTTCGCACAAGCGATACTAATACCTGGAAAAAATGCAATTAGTATATCTAATGCCTTAATAAAATACTTTTCTTATTGTGGCATACCTGAAAAACTAATTATAGACAATGGAACCGAATTTAACAATGACACAGTGAAAGAAATATTAAATCTACACAAAATAAAAATTCATTTTACCACCCCACAACATCACGATTCTAATAGCATCGTAGAACGTTTTCACTCAACAATTATCGAACATTTAAGGTTACTAAAAGAGAGTTATCCGAATGACAATGACAATTTAATGGATTATGCAATAATTGCCTATAACAATTCAATACATAGTGCAACAAACTATACGCCATTCGAACTAACTCATGGACATACAAGTTCACGAGACGCGAACGAAATATTTAACCAAAAAGAGTTTTTCTCAGATTACGCTGAAAACCATAAAAATAAATTAAAACATGTTTACCAAAATGTCCAAAATAATTTGGAAACCCAAAAACAGAAAATAATTTCAAAACATAATTCCGATGGTAACGAAAATAAAGACTTTACCTTAGGACAAACTGTATTTAAACAAAACCCCCAAAATAGAAGTAAGAAAAGTAATAAATTTTTAGGACCATATAAAATTACCAAAATATTAGAAAGGAACCGCGTTGAAATCACACAAAGTAATAACCCTAACAAAAAAGAAACAATACACATAAAGGAACTTAAGAAACCTTCTCGTATTGTTTCAGACTCTTCACCGGGGCCTTCAGCAACCCAGGATACGTAGTATTCGAAAACATGAAAGACAATCCGGGACTACTTCCACACAAACTCGGCAATGCCCAAAACCAAGAAAACATATGGTCATTTATTCAAATATTTGATATATCCAATATAATAAGTCAATTCAATGCACTTCAGTCTCAATACGTACGTATAAAAAACGCATTTGAAAATGAAACTAATATTTCTAATAGCTATAAAAATAATTTCTATAATACCTACAACTTGGCATTATCTTACGAAAATAAAATAATAAGTCAAATTACCAAAATTAATACTTTATTTAAAAATATACAAAAACGAGTTCTTATAGACGGATTAGGATCAATAATAAAATCGATAACCGGAAACCTAGACCAAGAAGACGCTCAAAAATATGAAAAAGCTATAGAAACTCTATCTAGTAATCAAATAAAAATAAAAACACTTGTAAAAGACCAAATTTCACTTCTGGAAAAATCAATCCAAACCTTCCAAAATGATATCCAAAACTTAACAAAAAATCAAATAATTCTCAAAAATCGAATAAACCGAGTTGAAGAATTATTACATACCATGGAAGTCGAAAATATAGGAACCTACTTTTACTTTTACACCGAAATGATAATTTCCCAAATAATTACCGAATTTCAAATAATATACGAAATATTAGAAAAAATACAAATCGCAATAACTTTTTCCAAACTAAATATTTTTCATAACTCTATAATTGAGCCCAACGAGCTTCTAAGAGAAGTTGAATTAATCTCTAAACACTTAACAAATAATAAACTACCATTCGAAACAAAATTAGAGAACATCTTACTTTTTGAAAAAATAATGGAAATAAAAAGTTACAGCAAAAAGAATCAAATAATATTTATAATCGAAATTCCAATTGTTGAAAAAAAATAATTATAATTATTTTCACCTATACCCTTTACCGATTCCACAAAATAACTCTTATAAAGCAATAATACCGAATTCTCAATATTTAATAATTAATGAGCAAAACCATATCTTTTTCAATAAAAAATGTAGAGAAATCATTCCTGAAGAATTTATCTGCCAAAATACAAATCCCATAAAAACCACAGAAGATTCCCCATGCGAAACGCAACTTCTGAAATTCTCAAAAAACCTATCCAATTGTCGATTGGTTCCTGTCAAAATCGAAAAGGTCAAAATCCAAGAACTTGAGAATAACAAATGGATTGTGCTTTGTCCCGAATACACAGTAGCCAAGTCAAAATGCGATGGAAATAGTGAAAATATACCCTTACAAGGAAGTTACGTATTAGAACTAAAATATAATTGTGAAGTGCGTATAAAAGACATACTTATTCGAAACTTCAAAAATTCCAAAAACAATTACAAAAATATTTTGCTTCCAAAAATTAATTTTACACACCCGGTACATAAATCCGCGACAGACTTAAAACCATTGAAACTAGACGATGTAGATCTAAAAGACATAAGTGTTATTAAAAGTGCTTTAGAAGTTGAAAAACAAGAAATCAACTCCATCGAAAACACTCCAATTCATTTTAAAACTATTAATGGCTGGACAATACTAATTTACATTATTTTAATTTTACTAATACCATTTTTTGCAATCAAGTTTTATAGAAGGAAAACGACAAACTTCAAGAAAGAAGAAAACGAAGAAATGAAATTAGAAGAAATCCCCAGCCATGTATCCCCGAATTCTGTAGCCAACCCCAGAATTCTACACTAAGGGCGGAGGAGTTATGGGAACAGCCAACACAGCATCTTATGATGGGAAACTGTAACGATGAGATGTTCCACGGAAGATGAAAACCGCTGACATACAATTATTCTCATATAAATACTTTTTGTAAACATGTTAAGGCGTCTTTAAGCCACTAACTGTTGTACCGGTTAATTAAAGTCCGTATTTTTCAAATTTTGAGTTTTTTTAAAAAGTCATTCGTACAGGTAAAACCTAAAACTATTTCACTAACTTCATAATTGTCATTTTTTGTACGAAAAAAAGGTTTTAGTGATAAAATGCCCCAAATTATACCTGGGCAAGATTGCTTTAGTGAATGAAATTCTATATAGGACAAACAGGAAGAACATTTTAAGAAAGAATTAATGAACATAAATCAAGTTGCATCTAATTCAGGAAAACCATAATTTTATTGAGAAATTTGAAATTTTACTTGTAGAACAAAAAAGTAAAAAACTTTAGTAGAAAGTATGGAAATAAAAAAACATAAAGATACATATTATTAATACACATATTATTAAATGATCAATTGGATCTAAATAGTTCCCCATTGTTAAATCTTTATTAAGCAATAACTCAAAATCCAAAAAAAACTCCACCTGTATGTATAATAACCGTAACTGTAAAAATAGGTTGAGGTACTTAAATACTATAGTTTGTGTAGCATTGTCATTTAAGATCAAACATCTGAGGAAGCCACAGTGTTGGCGAAACAATTGTCACGTTTTTTATTTTTGTAAAATAAATTAAGTGGAAATTTTAAACAAGCGTTTTTTGTTTATTGAGTTAAAACGGATTTCCATCAAGTAACGGCTAGTTGAGTTCAATACGGATTTTTTTCTTTATATAGTGAAAAACTTTCTATAGTGAAATTTCGATCAAAATTTTGGTCTTTCACTAGATTGAGTGTCGACTGTAGTTTTCTTTGATTTGTATGCCTAATTTATGGTAATCTTCTATGAATTATATTGGTAGGACAGCAGATCGAAGCGTTTCTTTAAAAAAATGTCCGCAAATGGAGTTACTGCTGACTCAGGGGACACTCATGCAGATATGAAGTCAGGTAAGTATACTTTACATACATATCTATTATACAAGGTGGAATTTTAAATGTTAAAATGTGGTAAATATAAACCAAAAATTATAATTAAATAAAAAAAAACTTCCCCTTTGGGCTAACTTGTGCTGTTGAAAACAAGTTTTTAAGTAAGTTTTCTTAAATGATGAAGCATGTAACATTTTCGGTCTACAGGGTAGCCTTGGGGGAATCAAACATCATGGTAGGAACTAAAATAATTTTTATTTCAAAAGAGGTTAGCTTTTTTAAAAAACAACGAACTGCATCAAGTTTTTTTTATTATCTTCGTATAAAAAGCATTTTTTTTTCCACTAAAAGGATTTTACGGCCAGGCTTTATGGATAACGTTTTATGAATAACTAGCGGGTATCCGCGACTTCGTTCGCGTATATGACTATAACGAAAGGGATATAAAGAGGAACTTAAATCGCCTCATTTGAGCACCTCCGTATAAACTACGTTTGTTGTTGCATTCTCTGGCTGTAAAATAGCCAAGCTACTACCACATAA
Organism: Kuschelorhynchus macadamiae; assembly: GCA_030620095.1. Lineage (NCBI taxonomy): Eukaryota > Metazoa > Arthropoda > Insecta > Coleoptera > Curculionidae > Kuschelorhynchus > Kuschelorhynchus macadamiae. The sequence goes on from JAUTXW010000335.1 coordinate 1,212,046, forward strand.
CACTCACAATATAATGGAAACTGCCGTGCTTCGAGTTGTTGTAAAGTTTGGAGCGCCATACCTCGGATCGTTGCAAAAGTTACGAGATGCCTAAGTTTTTTTCTACAGTTAACTGTACAAACCGAAGGCAGCGATGGCGCCATCTATCGCAAGTTTGTTAAAACAAATGCGACCTATAAAATGAAATCTATTTTGTAAAAATGGGATAATTCTTTAAAAATATGGTTGAAACACCGGTTTTCTAATTTTCGAGATAAGGCACAAAATTTCTAGGGAAAAAAAATAGTCATATACAATATTTTCGTCTCAACTTGATGCTGTATCCTGACTTATCCCTAAATTTAAAAAACTAATTTAGGTTTAAACCATATAATCAAAAAATTATGGCATAATTTTCAAATTTTCTTTTTATTTTAAAATGCGCATCTGTAAACAGAAAACATTCGAATTAAAAAAAATATATTTATATCCTAATAATATTATCATTTGGTAATAAGATAATACACTACAAAGATACAGGGTGATACATAAATGAAGGCCGTTTTTTCTTTAGGTCCTTCAAATGTCTCACTGCAAATAAAAAAAATCACCTACTCGATAAGAAAATAAATACTCATTTTCCTTGAAATCCTGACTGTTTTATTTCAAAATTATAATTTGATCTCACAATAAAAAAATAGAAGTCTTTTAAAATGTATATAAGTAGTGGTCATGTACTTCATTAATAAAAATGTTATCTGATACAATAAATGCTCTAGGGATTATCAATTTTTAACTTTAAATATAAGTCAATACATTATAAAAAAAATACCTTGTTGTGCACCATATGTTTGTGTTTTATTTACCATTGTATATTAAGATATCTATCACTATTATTATTATTTCTACACCTAGATTTTGTAAAATTTTCATTAGATAGATAAAACTGTTGAACAAAACTAAAATTTATTTATTTGCAAATACGTACTTACAAAATAAACAAGTGCACTACAAATGGTACAAGATACAAACTATAAAATCCAATAAAAGCACAAAAAAAGAACAAAAGAAAGAAATGTTATAAATAAATGACATTAACGCAATGGTTAATTTTGAGAAATGTAAAGTAATTAAGAACAAAATTGTGTAACTTTTATCTGAATTAACCCTTGCTAAATCTCTTATGGTTATGAGCCCCCTTAGAGTACATTCCCATAAATACTATCATACACAATATAAGTACAAATGTAATTTTAAATAAACAAGAAAATATAACATTTATATTAATACAAAATAATACACCCTACTACATGGAAGGTGCTTCCAAGTCCGAATCAATAGATATCTGTTGGAGAGCTATGATGTATTGAGTAGAGTAGCCCAAGGCTCTGTTTTGGGACTACTGCTGTTCATAATATATATCTCGGACATATCTGAAAACATAACACATAAACATATAACAAGATATATATGCTAATACATTATTTTTAATATTTTCAGGAAATGTTTTGCATTTTTCACGTAAATGTATCTGACATACCCAAAAGTTGATTGTTTAACAGAAATTCTGTTGCATTAAATATAGTATTTTGATCTAGAAAAGACCAGGATAGACAGAGTTGTTAGCCGAATCAACTCAACACACAGTCAAAAAATTCTTAAGTTACATTTTATAGGATCCGCATAATATACGTAATTTTAATTAATGATTTAGTTGTATACAGTTTTATGCACATCACTCAGATGTACCTGTTTTTGTTATTAACTATTAGGTAATACCTACCTCCTACAACAACTCTTATTTCCTCGGCCAACACTACATTCAAGTTGTGGTTCTTTCCTTTTCTACTGGGTTTGTTGCTTGTTGGACTAGGTACATCAGTTTCTAAAAATAATTTACATGTATTATTGTTTTATTTGATATTTTCCCTACGGCAAGCCTATAAACATGAGTTCATATTGAAAACCTCAAACCATCTAAATCAGTATAATTCAATAAAAGCATTGAGTTTTGATATCCTATATAAATGACAAAACTAATTCATGAAAACTTTCTATTTTCTGTATAAAAAACAAGACTAGAACCATGAAAATTCTGTTCTGGGCTTCTTTGATCTTTTTGTTTTAATACGGCGTTTAATCAAATTGTATTAGTATTTAGGCATTTCTGCTTTATATAAATAGATAGATATTTTATATAAACGAATGAACTTACCAGTACAAAAAACAAGGTAAACTTTCTGTTGAAGAGATTGTTCTTAAATCTCTTTTCATTCCTGGTATGCGATATTCAGAAAAATGTAGGTCACATACCCTGTGAGATTTATAGATTTCTTTCACATTACCAAAATGTGTGTCGACAACATATCAATCGCATACACCCAATTTAAATTCAAAAACCACTGTTGGCACTGTTTACGTTTACGATCAAAACTGGTCGTTTGGCCTCAAACGTCAACTCGGACAAAAGCGGAACTAGCGGCGACTGTGGATCATTGCAGAACTAACAAAAATACGATAAATTGGTTGCATACACAAAACATTTTCAAGGGTTCCATTTGAAGTTTCTTATATATTTTTATTTATATATGGCTACTACGAGAACTTACTGCTAGAGCATGCGATATAGAGTTGACCATGGGTAAAACAATCGTAGCGCAAGTTTACTCCAGCTCTACTTAAGGATTGCCCTTGAGCTTTGTTAATTGCCATGGCGAAACAAAGCTTTAAGGGAAACTGTACACGTTTAAACTGAAAAGGATAGTCTGACGGAATTAAAGGGATACGTGGTATAAAAACTGTTTCTCCTAGCCCAGGGCCAGAAATAATAGTAGACTCTATTACATTGTTTTGTCATGTTTTAAGCTGTAGCCGAGTTCCATTACACAATTTTGGTAGTTTAATTTCGGGTTTAGAGAGTGTAGGATAATTAACCGCATTTTCTTGTTCTATAATTACATCTATTGAGCAGAATGTTAATTGTGGAGCAGTAATTTTGCATCAGGAAATTTCATCTGCTGTGCTATTATTTGGAGTTAATATAGCTCGTTCTCTAAACCAGGAAGCGATTTTATTTTGACAACTTTCGAATCCACCATAAACATTTAAGGGGTAGTTTCACCGCCTTGGAAACTGAGTTTCAAAGAATCCCTTCTTATCGAACCTCTGCATTCTAAAATCAAGCTGTTTGCACAAGCTCAGCTTTCTGCGGCAAACGGTTTGAGAAAGATAGCAAACATTAATCAATGACCCGATTTTTTCAAAAACCCAGTATGAATTTATAAAAAATCTTAAAATATGTAATAAAATAAAATAAAAAGCACGTGTTCAAATGTTTTCCCGAATAACTAACCGTTTTTTTTAAATTAAAAATATAATATTAAAGGGGTGGACACCCGTCTGGGTTTTTGAAATATGTAAAAAAATAAATTATAAAGCATATTATGTTCAAGCGTTTTCCGAATAACTAACGATTTTTTAAATAAAATATATTATAATATTTAAGGGATGGTGTTACCCCTTTTGAATCATTGTATGAATTTTTTAAAAATTCTAAAATATGTAAAAAATATATATTAAAAAACACGTGTTCAAGCGTTTCTTCGAAAAACTAACCGGTTTTTAAATAAAACAATATTGTATTATTTAAGTGGTAGTTTCACCCCTTTGAATACCGTGTGTGAATTTTTAAAAATCCTAAAATATGTAAAAATATAAATTAAAAAACTCGTGTTCAAGCGTTTTTCCGAAAAACTGACCGTTTTTTGAATAAAAAATATTGTAATATTTAAGGAGTGGTTTCACCCCCTTGGAATTAACCTGTATGCCAAAATTCAGCCTTTTACCTCAAGCGGTTTGAATTGGAGAGTGATGAGTATTTTATATATATTTTTATATATGCCGGGATTGAATTTTTGATGTCACATTTTTAATAGGTATAAAATTAAATAAAATCACATTTTTTGTGAACCAGTAAAACAATATCAAATTGAAAATAAAAATAAATGGGATAAATATCTTGACTTGAAAAAATTATTGGCGTAAACACTTGATTTTTTTGGGTTATATAAAAAAATTACATTACAAGCCCCTAAGTCCCCTTACAGAATGATTATTGATGTTTTAGTCTGTTGTTGCCGTAGATATAATAACAGGGACACAGAATTGTTTTGATTTGAACGTAATCATACAGTGCCAAAATTATTACTTGTTTGGTCTATTGTACTATTTTGATTTGGTTGACTGGAAAGGATGTTGTCAGTTATCTTACATCGGAAAAATTATACAGGGTATGACTTTTTGGCACTTTAGCGCGTTATCTCCCTTATTTCTAAAGATAGACGGTTGCGACAGTATGATACTTTTTTGTGAAATTAAAGATGGCGCCAGCAGGCTTTTTATAGCACTTTTGGTTTTTGAGATTCATGGTGTTTTTGAACATGTTGCATTTTCAGGCACCCCTCGTATCCTCGCTATCTGATAACTTATTAAAAAGGCGAAAACTGTTCCTTATATGACTTTTTCCGTAGAATTCAGTGCCGCTTTCAGAATGTGTATACGGGGTCAGGTCAAAAAGTTATCGGACCCCAAAGCCTGTTAACTCTAATAGGTTAGGTTAGGTTCCCGCTTCCCCCTACCGCAGTCCCCGCGGAAAACTGGTATACATCACCGGGCGACCGCGAACGCCGACGTGTACCGGCCGGGTGACTTCGAATAAACAGGCACCCCCCGTAACTTTTTTATTTTTTGTCGTACAAAAAAAATAAAAATACTGACATACAGAGGATTTTTATTACGCTATAAATCTGCATTGTAATTTCCAGTAACTTTTCATATATACGAGGAACGACAAAAAGTACAATTTTCTTTAATGGAATGCCCTGTAAATTTTTGCCTAAAATGAAAGATCTTTTTTTTCTGATTCCAAATATATAATACAAGTTGACATTTGGTTTAGCCGTTTTCGAGTTATTTAAGTTTAAAAATCAATTTTCATTAAAGACTGTAAAATTACTGGCTATAAAATAACAGCATTTTGAGTAGTTGGCTATGGAAATAAACAATATTAACAAATGTTTCTGAAATGACTTTGACATTTAAATCACTGTTAATAGAACTAAATCAATTCTTTTTGATATATTTTTTTAAATGGTTTATTCTGTGGCAGGAAAACCAGAAATTGTTTGTTTGTATGCTGAAAATAATTATAATGCTTCTGCAACGCGACGTAGCTTACATGGCAAATCATCCCGATGGTCCGACTGCCTCAAGATCGACAATCCAGAATATTTTCACCAAATTTAGAACAACGTCAGATTTGCAAAGAAAGAAGAGGGAACTAAACAATAATATGGAAAATCGTGATTTAAATATTGCTTTGCATCACGTAGAAAATCCGAGTCAGTCACTGCGAACTACTTCCAAGGAAATGCGGGCCCGTTACGGAGTAAAAAGAACTTCACGTGAATATATTTGGAAGGTTTTAAAGAAATATGGATTTAGGCCCTATAAATATCATACTGTTTAAAAATTAACTCAAAGGCATAAGAATCAACTACTCAATTTCTGCAACTTTTTGTTAAATAGAATAAATAACGAAAGAAACTTTTTTAAAAATATATTATGGACCGATGAGTCAAGCTTTTCAACTAGTGGATTACCAAATCGACAAAATTTTCGCCATTGGGCACAGGAAAATCCCCAATTCACAAGGGAAGTTCATTTTCAAGGTAGGGGAACAGTTAAGAAGTTTAAGAATTTCTGGAAACTCATCTTCAGGAAATGCTAGAAAACTTACCGTTAAAGCAGTATATGAACATAATTTTTCAACATGACGGTGCCCCACCACATGTGGTACGTGACGTGAAGACTTTTTTGGACGAGAATTACAACGAGTGGATTGGAAGAAATGGAATTATTTCGTGGCCTTCAAATAGTCCAGATCTAACTCCCATGGATAATTTTTTGTGGGGGTATATTAAAAACAAAATATATAAACGTGATCTGGACAACGTTGAAGATATAAAATATTTTATAACACAGAAAATAAGACATTTAAATGAAAAAAATGGTCATTTTATAGAGAACGCAGTTGAGCACTTGCGAAACGTTTATCACGAATGTGTAGATAATCAGGGGGGAAATATTTATTCTGATTAATTTGTTTTGTGTTATTTGGTTCATCTGTGTATTTTGCAGTAAAATATATTGTTAATAAATTGTTGTTTATATTCGATTTTTACTTCGCTGTTTTATTATAATGCCTAGGTATGCAGTAATTTGAGATTTCACAGAACATTTGTTTATATTGTTTATTTCCATAGCCAACTGCTCAAAAAGCTGACATTTTATAGCCAGTAATTTTAGTCTATAATGAAAATTGATTTTTAAACTTAAATAACTCGAAAACGGCTAAACCAAATGTCAACTTGTATTATATATTTGGAATCAGAAAAAAAAAGAACTTTCATTTTAGGCAAAAATTTACAGGGCATTCCATTAAAAAAAATTATACTTTTTGTCGTTCCTCGTATATATGAAAAGTTACTGGGAATTACAATGCAGATTTATAACGCAAAAAAATCCTCTGTATGTCAGTATTTTTATTTTTTTTGTACGACAAAAAAATAAAAAAGTTACGAGGGGTGCCAGTTTATACGAAGTCACCCGGTACATTACCCTCTCTGTCATTCTGTCAGCTACAAAATTGTTCATAAAGTAGCTGTCAATAAACTGCTTCGAAATAATTAATTTTCTGTTCAATACCGGGTGTCAAAAAATATTAAATGTTGCAATTAATTTTGAAAAACTACAGAACTCATATTTTTCCAAAATTAACACATCAATGTAGTTATAGTAGGGGAGCCAGCAATGATTCCAGTGAACAAGATTTATCAAAATTTTAACTTATGCAGTTCGACTTTGGGCTATTCGGGTATACCAAAAGTGACCGTTTGTCTCCGTCTGTCATATTACTTTGTACAAGGGGCGTCATTGTGAAGTACCATACAGGGCGTTTCGAAATTGCGTGCTAATGTTAAAGGGGGTGATTCTTGGACCTTTTTAAGAAAAAAGTTTAATATGAACCTAAAAGTCTTAACTTTGGATATACAGGGTTTTAAAAAAACATTTTTTTAAATCCTAATTCTGATGCTATTATAGATAAATAACTGTGTGAAATTTGATACACGTCTTTTATGCATAAAAGGGCATTTTTTATTAACAATCAATTTTTGAAATTTCTACCAGTGGCGTGCATATGTAATTAACCTGGGTAAATCCGTATGCTCCTTAATGCATAGAAGACGTGTATCAAATTTCATGCAGTTATCTACAATAACATCAGAATTGGGATGAAAAAAAAGTGTTTTACATATATTAGTCCACACATACATAATGAGCTCCCACCTAGTATAAAAACTCTAAATTCTATTAATCTATTCAGATCAAGAATACAAATACGGCTGCAAAATCAGGGAAGGAAAAAAATAAATGCTCTTACAAACAAAAAGTATGGATAATTACACCCCTTTTCATAATCTATTCTAAGTAAAGAAGAAAGCTATTATCTTAACTTATTAAATAATGTGACAATAAACATAACATAACCCAATTATATTATTATTACACAACTTCCCGAACATAACTTTAACCCCGGCTAGGAAAAAAAACTCATTTTTAACACAAAAGGGCCTGATCTAGACACAAAAACATAAAGAAAACAAAAGAAAATTACACAATTCTTAAATCTAAATTTTGTCACTTCTTTGTCCCTCTTGTTTGTTTGTTTATTAGCGTAAATATTTGTTTACTTTTTGGCTAGGTAATATTATGTAATAATTTTCTCACCGACAAGATTTACTTCTTTGGTGAGTAATTCAGTTTATTTGTCAAATTGGAACATTTGTAATACTTATTTCTTAATATAAATAAACTATTATTATTATTATTATTATTATTATTATTATTATTATTATTATTATTATTATTATTATTATTATTATTATTATTAAACTTTACCATCCTGTATTTCAAAAGTTAAGACTTTTAGGACATAAAAAGACTCCCTTTAACATCAGCACGTAATTAAGAAACGTACGTAACGTAGGAATAGTACTTCACAATGACGGCCTCTGTATAAAGTAATATGACAAACGGAGACAGACGGCCACTTTTGGCATACCCGAGTAGCCCAAAGTCGAACTGCATAAATTAAAATTTTGATAAATCTCGTTCACTGGATCTGATGGTGGCTACCCTTGTAAAATCTGGACTTGTAAATCGTGTTTCACTATACTAGGTGGTCCAATAATAGTGGACGTAAGCAGTAGCCCGAGAACCGTTAATGACAGAACTCAAGAAAAAATATATTTATAGGTAAATCGATCAAGAAAAATCAAAATTAAATCATTTTAAAATTCGAAAGTTCGCCGTTTTTGCAACTCAAAAGAGATATAGAAGTGCGGTACACGAAAGAAAACAGACAAATATAGATAAAGGTTCATTAAGCATAGTTATATTTTTTAATTATCTGAAGTGCGTATAGTCAAAAAGAGTGCCACATTATTTAAAGAACGACGGGACACCACTGGTTTAAAGAGATTTCTTGGCCGACCTTCCTAAACCGATTGACTCCGCCTGGTTTTCTTTCGTATCCCGCACTTTACTTTTCATAAGTTTCGTAGACCGCCATTATTGTAAAAAACGTAAATTAAATATAGTATATAGTTAAATAGCAACACCAAACAACAAAAATATGTCATTAATAATCAAAAACTGACAACCCGCAAAGTTTTTAACATTTTGCTTTTAGTATTGAAAATACTTTTGGGATCACTTTTATGCAAACTTAACACTGCCTGTCGTAACCTCGACACCGAAACTGCCATAACGTGTTCAATAAAATAATACGTATAGATTATGAGTGCGGACGCACTAAATGAATAAATAAGATAACGTTATAATATGAGGCCATCGGATTGCCCATGCATAGATGAACAAATATTATACAGGGTTATTCACGCAACCCGTTCATTAAAAGTTTTTGATGATGCCATTTAGATAAAAATTTAAAATTTTGGGATTAAGGTAAGGTCAAGGGGTACTTCTTTTTTTAAATATTTTCAACTTCCTGTTACTTCCGGTTTAACCGGAAGTTGGTATCAACTTGCTTATTTTAAATGGAACATCCTATATTTTATGATATTTTTGAATTCTACGGAGAATTTTAATGCTATTTTATGTAGCATGTCCTATACCTAGGTTGAAACGTTCTTAAGATATTTAACCTTGAACCGAAAATGAGCCTTCGGGGTACCAAATTTTAAAATCTCATATTTTTGTAAGTTTTGAAGATATAATCTTCATATTTTGCAGACGATCGGTAAATAATCTTAGGTTTCTATTTTTTTATTGAATTCTTATACAGGGTGTCCTAAATTCAGCGGCAGACATTCACATTTTCAAAGCCGCTAAAGTCCATTTTTTTTAAATGGGACACCCTATAACTTTATGCACTATCAAATGTAGAATTTCATTTTCTATCGAACTGTGTTAAGGTTCCCTATACCTATTCGTAATCATTTTCGAAAAAATTGGGTTTTATAAAAATATCGTATGTATTTGCTTAAATGTTTACATGTTCCAATGGTGAGCCATGGAAAAACAATTGAGATCCAATATCCAATATGACAGATGATTAGTATGCGTTATTTATCGAAAGCTGTCAGTGATAAACTAAATCTTCTAAATCGAAATGGAAGAATACTCAAACGCTGATATTCTCAATCTATTTTATATTCATGGAGAATGTTATAAAATTTTGGAGAGAACGTGTCGTGTGTTTAATGAACGCCACCCTGATTTGCCGCCAATGAACAGGTCAAAATTCAAGAGGATTGAAACGAACTTTTTGCGTTTTGGCAAGGTTAAAGTTACAAAAAATGTTCCGAAACCAGTGACAAATGCCGAGGATAACGTAATAAAAGTTCAATACCGTCTGCAGAAAACGATTTGGGAATATCTTCTTCATCTGTCCAAAGAATCTTGAGCGAACATCATATGCACCCTTATTCCTTCCAAAACGTGCAAGCCTTGAGACGTGGTGATGACGTCCGACGAGTAGAATTTTGCGAATTCATGTTTTTGAAAATTCAAGAGGACCCTCAATTCCTTTCAAAAATATATTGGACCGATGAAGCGAAATTTTCTAGAAAAGGAATAACAAATAGAAGAAACGAACATTTCTGGGCAGCAGAGTAGTTATAATAGGGGAGCGCCTCCTCCTCCTCCTCTTCCTCTCTCTCATGTCCCTCATTCTTAACTTCCTCCCCTTTTATTCTCATTCGCATCATATTTTTAATTTTTTCTCTTTGTTCTCCCACATTTGATTTTGCATTCTTAAGTCTTATAAATAGGTGCATCAAGATCATTTTAGTATGTTAAGGTACGAGTGACTGTTAAAAGAAAAAAATCTGTTGAATAAATCTATTAATAATAATATTAAAATAAAATGAGTGAATCAGTTGGAGAAAGAAATCGATCCATTCCGCTTCAGACAATTAGCCTCGAAGAAATTATACCAGGAGTTCAAGAAGAAAATATACCATTAGTTCGAGAAGAAAATAATGGGATTGTTTTAAAAAATTTGAACAAAACTGAGAGTGAAGAGAAAAAAGTGTTTTGTGCTATTTGTTTTGAAATAATCGAATATTATGATTCATGTAGACCAAATACATGTTCCCACATTTTTTGTTTAAAATGTATTTTAAGATGGAATGATGAAAATTGTTGTTCTATAATGGTAAACAATTGTCCTGTATGTCGCACTAGATATTACTATTTGGTACAAATCTTCAAAGATGTAATTAGACATCATTTTGTTGTAATTTTAAAAAGAGGATAATATTTTTTTTATAATTTGTGTTTGTGAAAACTCTGGTAACAAATAATTTTGTAAAAAAAGTAAATGTAAATATATATATAATAATTGACACACATTTTTTCCTTTTCCTATATTGAAACGACAACAATGATCTAACAAGTTTTTTAATACATACTAATTTTCACATTACATAACAAAACCATTGTTATGGGTTTACACAAAAAGTGCCACGCCCTAAAATGGCACCACTTTTGCAAATGGAAGCTTAAATTTTCTTATGGGAATTTACATGTAAAAATGACGGTTTTGATTGTCGGACCGGCATAGCCTAATCTACTACTTTTTAATTATACTAATAATATTAATATAATTTGCATCAAGTAAGAGAAAACTCAATTGAATACAGAAACAAGCGTTAACAAAATGTTATGCTAATATATGAGTGCTTCTAGTGGCAGTTGACATAATCGACACTTTTTTTACATATGATTAGCTATTTCATTTACAAATACAGTGTCAGATGTTAGAATAAAAAGAAGTTTTTTGCCTATAGCACTGAAAATATATAACCGCTTATAGTAACAGTTGACATTTTTTAAAATTAATATTGTTGACGTATTCTACTTATTATCTTTACAATTTATGTTTAAAATTAATATTTTTGACATTATCTACCCATTACGTTTATAACCTATATTTAAAATTAATATTGTTGAAATAATCTACACATCACCTTTACAAACTATGTTTATTATTAATATTTAACAACATAATCTTCTATCTCTTTTTTTTTCATTTTTATTGCAGTAAAAGCAAGCATGTTCAGGAATTAGTAGAAAAAGATGTATCCTACAAATAGCACAATGTAAATCAGAAGCACTAACAACATAAGCTCTTTTGTAGTGGCAGCTCACAAGATCGGACTCCCCTCTCCGTAAATATCTCATGTGAATTGCACTACAAGGAAGGCAAATAGCAAATGTTCCTAGTCTTCGACTTTCAATTTTAGTGTAGCTTTGTATAACACATACATCTTTTTCTTCAAAATTATTAAATAATTCACTAGCCCTAAACTTGCTTACTTTTACGTCAGCCTCGGTTCCTAAATTTAGCAGTTGTCCATCCATGTCCACTCCTTCGTCAATTTCCTGATCATCTTCCTCCATCTCTTCTTTTTCCTCCTCAATATAATTAATGTCGATGTTAAACAAGAATGATCTTCTAACAAGCCTAGATGATTTGTTAAAAAATTAATGTTTATAAGTGATGGAATCGCCTTCCAAGTTAATAAAAATTTCTTCTCTTTCTTCAATTTGAGCGGCGTTCTCCACATTATTTTCTTCAATTTGGTCAGCGTTTCCAATCATATTTTCTGCCATCGTTAGGAGCTTTAGATTTAGATAGATATATTTGATAAAAAACAATTTTGGTTATAGGTTATAAATAATATCGACAACTGATATTACAGCGAATGATACTGTATGATCGTCGAGTGGATGTTCTTAAGTATATATCCCATCGACCACCACTTTTACTACCTGCAATACTTAAGTTTTTTTTTTTTTTTTTTTCGCTGTCAGGGGGGGGGCTTCGCCCCCCTTCCCGCTCCGCCAACCCCCCATAAGGAGGGAGACCCCCCTTAACCCCCCTCACCCTCACCTTATCTTCTTTCTCTCCCTTACTTCTTTCTCTCCCTTACTTCTTTCTCTTTTTTATATGTTTCTCCTTTTTCCTTCCTTCTTCTTTTTCTTTCCTTCTCCTTTTTTCTTTTCTTCTTTTTTAATCTAACCTAACCTAACCTAACCTAACCTAACCTAACATAACCTAACCTAACTTAACTTAACTTAACCTGAAGAGGGTAGCCCGAAATTGGGGAGCCGGGATTTGAGTCTCGGAAATTCAAGGGTCCGGGGGGGAGGGAGGGGGGTAAGGTTGTTGATCGGCTTGGGAAAGTGGTTTTTAGAGATTGTCGTTCAACTTTAAGTAGGACACATGTGATTAACTTTTGCATATAAAATCGCCTCAGCGAAGAGACGAATGCAATTGATTTCTGCATTCACACTGTGCAGAGCTCGCGAGTTTTCTGGTGTTTACATTGTGTCTATTTGGTAATTTTTTAATTTTTATTTTTATTTCTAACATTTTTATTTGGCAAGATTTAATTCTTATATATATTGGTGACATTTTTATGTACATTTGTGGCATTTTTATTTGTTATTACGATTTTTTTCATAATGGACAATTTTTTGGCATCGAGTAGCAAAATAATTGACAATGACTTTGACTTATACACATGTACTCAAATGCAAAATTTTGCAAACCAACAAAACATTGAAACAGACGTATTTACAAGTATCAACAACAAACTATTCAGGACTTGAATGAAATTATTTACAATAGCCAAGTTCAGAATAATGCCAACAAACACAACAACGAAAAATATTTATTTACAGCTACTCAACAACAAACTCTTGACGATCTTACTGACATTATTGACAACAAAACGGACTTAATTACAACAAAAACTAAACAAACTCTTGAAGAACTGAATGACATTGACGAAATTCAAAATTCTAGCTATGAGGATATTGTTTGTTTTCAAAAATCTAATCCAAATTATTTAACATTAAAATCGCCAATTAATTCTCCGAGACCAATTTGCTCTCCCTTTTTGTTTAGTGAAAATTCTGATTCGGAAGAAGAACAAATTGATCAAAATTTAAGTTTGGCTATTTGTCCTATTAATTCACCATATGATATTGTAAATTCTGATTCGCAAGAAAAACAAATTGATCAAAATTTAAGTTCGGCTATATCTTCTATTAATTCACCATATGCTATTGTAAATTCTGATTCGCAAGAAAAACAAACTGAAGCAAATTTAACTTCGGATATTTCTCCTAATAATTCACCAGTTGAACAAAATTCAATTTCGAAACCATCATTTATCATTAAAAAAAAATTTAAAATTAATAAAAAAAATAAAAAACAAATAGCAAACCTTAAGTGTCTGGGTTTCGCTATTCAAAATTTAACTAATTTGATCACAATTAAAAAGGGAGACGAAAGTACGGTGAATTATGTTAAACAGGCCTTTGACAAATTAGTTGACTCATTTGAAGAAATGGATTCATAAAGTCAATTAATTTCTATTGCTTTTTTCAAAATTTGACTATAACTAAATAAAAATGCACAATATTAATTTTATTATTATACAAAGAACTTCAAAAATGCAATTGCTTTTTTCAAAATTTGACTATAACTAAATAGAATTGCACAATATTAATTTTGTTATTATTATGCAGAAAACTTCAGAAATGCATAAGTGTGTAACATGTAATAAAGTCTTCACTAGAAAGGATAATTTACTGCGACATATTAAAAAACATGTTAACGGATATTCCACAAAACTCAACAGTTGGTTGAAAAAACCAAAGCTTGTTAAAGGTAAGAACATTTTATTTTTCATGTTATATTTTGTAAAATATTTTTTTCTTAATTTATAGATTCTACAAATATTGTAAAATATTGTAAAGAATGCAAGAAAAATATAAACCAAAGTCTATGGGGTGGACATCTTCGATCTAGTGTGCACAAGAACAATTCCAAAATAGGCTTGGAGGAAGGTGTTGAAATTATCAAGTCAGCATTCAGGGAACGAATAATATCTTCTAGGATTTCCTCACACCAAAACTTCATAAATGTGAAAGAATATTTTCAACATTTGGAATACAAAATTGCACATCTAATAGATCAAGAACTGCAGAAACATAAATGTATCAAGCTAAATATGGAACTGTTCGGTTTCTATTTTAACCCCAGCAGCGACAGCTATGATGTCAAATCTTTTAATGCGCCGTTCCAAGTCATTTGCCAGGGATATCAGAAAAAAGAACTGTTAGAGCAAATCTGCACCATTATTGACCAGAAAGCTGACGAATTTGCAGAAAGAGATTCAGGTAAAGAATTTATTTTCGATTTTACAACAGCAACAAAAAAAGTAATTTTTTAATTTTTACGTTGCAGGATGGTCTTTGATGAATTTACTTCATTTGGAAATTAATGTTAACAAGCACAATCCGCTGAGAGCCTCATCTTTTATCGAACTTCCTCAAGAGATCAAGAGACGTCAAGCTGTGATCAACATTAGGAATGATGACAACTTTTGCTTCGCCTGGGCAGTTGTGTCTGCTCTTCATCAACCACGCGGATTAGATTTTGAAACTTCATCCTACCCACACTACTCTTCTGTTTTGGATATGTCAGGTATAGAATTTCCAATGTTGCTAAAGTACATTAAGATTTTTGAAGAAAAAAATAACATTTCTATTAATGTATATGGATTAGAAATTATAAATCCTAAAAAGGGGTATGAAGTAATTGGTCCACTTTATTATTCATCGAATAAAAAAATCAACATGTCAATTTATTGTTAATAAGTGATGATGATGAAAAAACTTTTCATTATTGCTATATTAAAGATTTATCAAAACTAGTTTCTGCACAAATTTCTAAACATCACGGAAAAAAATATATTTGCGATGGTTGTTTACAATATTTCCCTACAGAAGAAAATTTATTACAACACAATAGCTATGATTGTGATCATTTACGAATTAACCTACCTTCTAAAGAATTAATAAAAGATAAGTTTGGAAACTATTCATATGATAATATTTTGAAATTTGTAAATTATCATAAACAAATGAAAGTTCCTTTCGTGGTGTATGCAGATTTTGAATGCATTTTAAAGCCTTTAAATAATGACAATGTTGATAAAAATCCTAATACTTCATACACCTTAAAACAATATGAACATATTCCACATTCATTTGCCTATTACATTAAATGTTCCTTCGACGATAATTATTCTAAATTTGAAAAATATAGAGGTCAAAATTGTGATACATTATTTATAAATTCTTTAGAAAGAGATGTGTATAACATATACAATAAATATTTAAAGGCTCCTAAAAAAATGATCCCTTTGAACGAACTGGACAAAATTTATCATAACTATGAAAAAGTTTGTCATATTTGTAATAAACCTCTTTTAAATGACAGGGTTGCAGATCATTGTCATATAACCGGTCTTTATAGAGGTCCAGCTCATTCACTCTGCAACATAAATTACAGAATACCTAACTTTATTCCAGTTATATTGCATAATTTGCGTAATTATGATTCTCATCTATTTCTTAAAAAATTATGCTTAAACAAAGAACAACTAACAGTTATCGCACAAAACAAGGAAAAATATATTTCATTTGAAAAGCTTATTCATGTGGATAACTATTTTGATAAAAAGACACAAAAGGCTAAGAAAAAAAATATATCATTAAGGTTTATTGATTCTTTTCAATTTCTATCCCATTCTTTATCAAAACTCTCTGAAAGCTTAAAAGATGAAC
This sequence comes from Kuschelorhynchus macadamiae, assembly GCA_030620095.1. NCBI lineage: Eukaryota > Metazoa > Arthropoda > Insecta > Coleoptera > Curculionidae > Kuschelorhynchus > Kuschelorhynchus macadamiae. Next base: position 1,228,318 of record JAUTXW010000335.1, read on the forward strand.
AATGTAAGGAAATAAAAAAAATTTTCAATGATGAAGAAAGATTTAAACTTATTCGGCAAAAAGGTGTATTTCCTTACAGTTATATTGATGATTATTTAAAATTAGAAGAAACAACTTTACCCCAGAAAGATCAATTTTATAATACTTTAACGGATGAGCACATCAGTGATGCAGAATACCAAAGAGCTGTAAAGGTTTGGCAATTGTTTAAATGTGAATCTCTTGGTCAATACTCCGAAGTTTACTTACTCTCTGATACTTTACTTTTGGCAGATATTTTTGAAAATTTAAGAAGCACTTGTTTATCCACATATAAGCTCGATCCAGCTCATTTTTACACTTTTCCAGGTTTATCCTGGGAGGCGTGTTTGCGTTATACTGGAATAGAGTTAGAATTGTTAACTGATCCAGATATGATACACTTGTTCAAAAAAAGCGTTCGCGGTGGTGTGAGCTCTTGCATTTGTAGAAAATCTGAAGCTAATAACCCATTTCTTTTAAATTTTGATCCTTTAAAGCCAACTAAATACATAATTTATTATGATGCAACAAATTTGTATGGTTATGCAATGTCACAGCGCATTCCAACGGGAGATTTTGTTTGGTTAACAGATAAAGAAATCAATGATTTAAATATTATGAATATTTCTAAAAAATCTAATAAGGGATATGTTTTAGAAGTTGATTTAGAATATCCTACAAGTCTACATTCCTATCATAACGATTTTCCGTTTTGTCCAGAAAACTTTAAACCGCGAAATTCTAAATGCATAAAATTAATACCCAATTTAAATGATAAATCAAAATATGTTATTCACTATCAATTATTAAAACAATGTTTGGAACATGGACTCAAGTTAACTAAAGTTCATAGAGTTTTACAGTTTTCTCAATCTGATTGGTTGAAAAAATATATAGACTTGAATTCAAGATTAAGAAATGATTCAAAGAATGAATTTGATCGTAATACTTACAAGTTGGCAAATAATAGTATTTATGGCAAGACTATGGAAAATGTTGATAGGAGAATTGACGTAAGACTTGTTACAGAGTGGGAAAAAAATAGAAGAAAAGATGGTGCTGAGAATTTAATTGCAAAACCATATTTCAAGGACTTAACAATATTTTCTGAAAACTTGGTAGCTATTCAAATGCAAAAGATTCAAGTTACTTACAATAAACCAATATCGGTAGGCTTCTCAATCTTAGAGATATCTAAAACTGTTATGTATGATTTCTTTTATAATTTTTTAAAACCTCTTTATCAGGAAAATATTTCACTTTTATACACCGATACCGATTCGTTCATTTTAGAAGTCACAACTCCAAATATTTATTCTGACATGATAAAAAATATTCACAAATTTGACACATCTAATTATGAATTTAATAATAGTCATGAAATGCCTATTACAAAGTCAGTTATAGGAAAATTCAAAGATGAATATGCTGGTGAACCCATTACTGCTTTCTTTGGTACTGGAGCAAAAGCATATTGTATTAAAACGGAAAACAGTTTAACAAAAAAAGCAAAAGGTATTAAAAAAAGTGCAATTAAAAAGCAGTTGGATTTTATTCATTATAAAGATGTTGTTGAAAATCATTCTAAAACCTTTTGTTCAATGTATGTTTTTCGATCTAGACAACATACAATTTTTACAGAGTTAATTAATAAATTGGCTTTGAGTTCCGAAGATGATAAGCGGTATAAAATTCCCTATAGTTTTAATACATTAGCTTGGGGACACCAAGATATTGCTTTGTATCAATGGAATGCAGAACATGAAGATTTAGATATATTTATGTAGATATTATAAGGTATTTAAATTTGTTGTTTTTGAAACCAAAGTTAGTCTTCATAAGTCTTTCACAAAATGTGCTTAGAAACTTTTGACAAAGAAATTGATAACAGTTATTTTAAAACATATGAAAAACGACTTTCCACTTTTAAAAAATGGAAAGGAAAATTGAGACCAGAAGTGTTAGCTGGAGCTGGCTTTTACTATACTTCAATCAATGATATTTGTAAATGTTTTTATTGTGGTATTGAAATTTTTGATTGGTTAAGTTATGATAATCCTCTTGTGGAGCATAAGAAATTTGCTAGGAATTGTGATTTAAATAACTGTTTATGGAAAAATAGGAAACGAATAATTGTAACCATTCAAAATAAGTCTTCAAGCTACACATTTTATATAGTATTATTAATATCCTTATTTATGAACTTTTACATATATTTAAATTAAGTATTTTATTGTTATTTTTTTACAACTGCTTTTGCTTTCGTGGTGAAAGTATCTGCTTAATGTTAATAAATTTGGAATATAATTATTAATTTGTTTTAATGACTATCAGTAGATCTCAATTTATTCTTCTTTATTTTATTTTCCAAAATGTTTTTTATGTTCATCATCCCCCTGGCGTAACACAGTGTGAAATATGTTTTTCTAATAAAACAGACGTCACTCTAAGTAAATATTGTAAATTTATGAAAATTGGATTAATTAACAATAGTACAATTAGTTGGATGGAACGAATAAATGGAAATGAAAATGCAAGTAAATTTTTTAAAATTTTGTATCATTATCCAAATCGATCTATTTTTGATACAAATTGGATAGAAAGGTTAGAGTTTAAAAATAATCAGTTACAAATTTTAACCCCCAACTGTACCAATTATTATGACGGATTCAAAAATTATTACTTTTCCATCATTAGTGTTACATTAAACTTTGCATTATTTTTATACATTACCATTTTAATTATTTATCTTTATTACAAATTTCAAACTGGAAATCTATTTTTTCATTAATCCATTTTAATCGAAACTTTAAAGAAAGTGGGGATGAGAATATTTAAGTACAAGAATAACACAATATGTTTCAGTCTCGTTTAGTCATTATGAACAACGCTGTGGTTCATAAACCTTTGGAAACGCTTCTTAATTCAAAAATTTATTTTTTAAATAATTCTTTGTCAAAATTTGTTCTTGTTGGCATTAGTTTAAATGATTTTTCTCCAGAAATTGTAATTGGTAAAAAAACTGGATTTTCAATCGCACTAACCGAAGAAAATTGGAAAGACATTTGTGTTCATCAAGGAATTATTGTAAACAATTTCTACTTTCCTCAAGTTGATCAAACCAGTGTGAATATAAACAACATTCATCTGCAGGTTCAGAAAATAAATGATACCCCTGTTCTACAAATTACAAAAGGCCCACACTTCATATACTTAGGACAAGAGTCTTTGGACAATTTGTGGCGATTAAAGGAAATTATTGATTATAGATTATCTATACTTAAAAGGCAAGAATTCAATACATATTTCAAAATATTTCAAAATAATATTTCAGCTGATTGTGGCGACTTGTGTACGCATGTTTATAATATAATAAGTCCAACAGAAAATCCTAACAGTGAAAATGTTTCAACTATGATGGAATGACTTGCTTTATATCCTGAACAAATGGAAAACAAATTGAAGCAAAATGGAACAAAACGAAAATATTACGAAGAAAACAATGAAAATGGATCAAAAAGTAAATATTACGAAGAAAACAATATCTTTTCTGGAAGAGAACAATAAGGTGCATGTGTTAGTGAAGTGGAGCTTTGCTTACAGACAAGCCCGTAGGAGTAACTTTCAGATGTGGTACTTAGATAGACTCCGTTTTGAAAAAAGACTAAATGATTGTAAACTTATTCTAGATTCGATATTATCTGAGGAACATAGAAATAAAATATATTTGACACGTTTTAATAAAAATTGTATTTGATGTTTTACTTAATAAAATTTTAGTTTCCTAAATGTGAATTTTATTTGAAATTAATTAGCACATTAAGACTTTGTAATTTGTATCAGCTAAAGCATAAAGTGAGGAACAGAAATAAAACAAATTTAACTAAAATTTAATTTCAATTTAATTAAACAATATTTTTTTTATCAATCCATGTATTATATTTTTTATCAAGTCCTAACCATTTCACATAAACTTTGTTTCCTTTCCTTCTCAAAATCTTCTCAATAAGATACACATCGGTATGCTTTACTTTTAGTAATTCTTGCTCATAAAAACCACCCAGAATGTCCTGATTATCTTCGTCTTGAATTAAATATGTCCAAGGGTTTGTCATCTTAACTTCTTTAATGTGGAATATCTCATTTGACCAATTTGGTGTGTAACCTTTTGAAAATGCCTCTCGATGCTTGCTTATTCGTACGTGATCACCCACTTTAAACTTTGGAGATTTTATATCTAACGTTTTAGCATGAGTAAATGCAGATTTCAAGATTCTATTTTCATTTGTTTTATTTACTTGTTTTGGCTTCATTCCTATTGAAGAATGTTTTGTATTGTTATAATCTTTTACAATATCCGCTAATATATTAAACCATTTGTAATTTCCTTGAATGCTAAATATTTTCCACATATTATTCTTTAAAGTCCTGTTCACTCTTTCTACTATACTCGCTTTCAAATTGGAAAACGTGCTATAATGGTTAATTCGAAATTGTTGCATCAAATTTTGAAAATTTACATTGAAAAACTCTCTCCCTCTGTCCGTTTGCAAGTTTTTTGGTGGAGTTTTTGCACTGATTAATATTTTTTTCATTGCCGCTGTTACGTCTTTTCCAGATTTAGATTTTACCGGTTCGGCCCAAACATACTTAGAAAATACATTTATGGTAATCAAGATATATTTAAATCCCTTATTAAATTTGGCATAGGGTAACATTTCAACCAAATCAGCTTGAAAAAGATCATTTAACCCTTTCACTACCACCCTTCTGCGTTTGTAGTTTTTTCTAGCAGGTTTATGTAATTCATTAACGACTTGTTGTTTAACGGTTGTCATGACAACAAACTTGTTTGTTCAATTTTAAGGAAGTTCACTTTCTATGTTTTGTAATATTTCGAAATATAACTTTTATATGTTTTTTCCCATTCATTCAATTTATCAATTTGTATTGTATAACTTTTTTCATTTAAAATTTTACTAATTTTAGTAATCTCCTTTTCTAACGCATTAAAGGATTTTTTTATCTCTCCAGTTAACAAAGTAGTTGATCTACTATAACTATTTTTGAATTCCTCCTCTGTTTTATTTAATTCTTGTTCTAATTTCTTAATTACACTGGACATTATATTTTCCAAGGAAATATATTGTTGATTTTCTTCCAAAGTGAGTTGGTCAATTGTTCTACTGTTAAGAATGCTATTTTGATTTCTTTTTTTTTTCATCATCTAACCTTTTTATAAAAGTTCTTAATTGTTTAATTTTTTCCTTGTGTTTTTCAATTATTACTTCTCTTATATTTGTTTCCATTATTTTATTAATTTTGTTGATATCATCACTTAATTTTTTGTCTTCCTTTTTAACATGTTCATTTAAAAATTGCAAATCTTTACTTATTTGATTTAGCGTTAGCAACTGTTTATTAACGTTTTCAATTGAGGTATAACATCCTTTAATCTGGTTTTCATACTTTAAAAAATTTTCATCAAAAACCTTAAGCTTTTTAGCAAAGATTTCATTATTTGTTTCATTTTCACCTAATCTCCTTTTTAAATTATTAATGTCACTTATTCTCTCTTGATTTTGTTTTGAAATATGGCGTCCAAATTTATCAACTGTCATGTTGAGCTTTCATTAAACAATAAATATGATTATATTTGATAGCTGTTATTTATAGTATTACTTTATCTTCTCTTAATTCTTCAATAATAGAGATAATCTTGTTACTATGAGCATTATTTCCCGCATCACTTAATGAAATTAATAAACGTAGCCTATCAACAATTTCGTTTACATTATTCCAGTATACATAGTCTGTATTTGATCTGTTTGTTTTCAAAATTAATCCATTTCCTGTAGATTTGGCTCTAGTTGTTCTAAACGGAGGTTTTGGTTTGTTAAATGCTGTAACTAATCTTGGCAAGGTTTTTGTCTTTGTAATCCCCTTTCTTTGTAAATATGGTCCTATTATTGTAACATATTTGTGTGATGTATTTCCTTGAACTTGTTCATTTGAATCAAAATTCCTACGATATACATTTGTTGATGACAATGGTTGTACTACAGGAGAGGAAGAAGTGATACTACTGTCATTTAAAAATGTTTGTAGTTCTGTAGGGAGTGACGGAGTTTTTCCTGTTTTCTGAATATTTTTCGTCGGAGTTGATGTTTTATAAAACTTTGTAGGTGTTTTGAAATCTTCATACTTTGAAACTCTTTCTTCTTTTAAATCGAATGGTTCGGATTTACCAATACTTGAAATTAGCTGTTTAAGTGGTTGTGTTATTGGTCTATAAGTTTGTTCTAATTCGGACTGAGCAGTAGAAGTAGCTAATTTCAAGCTTTGATATTTCTGCTTCACGGCTTGTCTCGATCTTATTAATTCTCGAGCTAAACGTTTATCCATGCTGTACAAGTTTTAAATGAAATAAAACTGCAAATTTTTTACTTTTATAAATATATAAAGGAATCGAATTTACTCCTATATCTGCCGTGATTTACTTCACAATCTTTGTCAATTACAAGAAAGCCATATGGATCCATCCAACAGTTAGCACAAATATTTTTAAACTGATCAAATGTCATATCCAATATACAGTGGTCATTATATATATGTTTTAAACTCAAACATTCCTGTTTAAATAAAATTAATAAGTTTGCATTTTCTCGAATTAGACGTTTAAGGATTGAGGAATATCCTTGAAAAATAAAAAAACAATCGGTGTTTCTATGCCTTCCATGCGTGAAATAGTCCCTAATAATAGATTGATTATGACAAGGAATATCATCAAAAATGATAATGGAATTTGGCTTTATCTCATGAGGTGAAATAATGTTCTCATCGCTATCATATTCAAAGTATCCAATTTCTTTCATAGGCTTTAACAACTTTCTTAAATATTCATATTTTGGTTGATCTAATGACTTTGAATAAACATTTTCAAACCTAATTCCATTAGGATGCTCGAGCAGTGTAAGCATAACGTTGGTTTTACCGCTACCACTGCAACCAACTATAAGCCCTCTTTTTGAACCACCGCAAAATAAGTCACCATGCTTTTTCAACTGTTTACTTAAAATTTTTTCGTCATGATTATTTACTGGTAATGAGAATTTTTGTTTTTCAATCCTCATTCTTAATCACACTAGTAAATATTTTTAGCTGTAAAAGTATTTATACCAGAAAAATGTCAATGTGCTTTTAGTATAAAAAGAACTTCAATGACTGTGGGTCGCCATAAGTTGAAAAAAACTATTAAAACACGTAATAGAAAAGGCTCTGGTTTAGTAAATAAATTAATTAGTAAACTACCTTTCGAAGTTCATATACCAGGATATAATTATTGTGGTCCCGGCACCAACTTGGAAAAAAGATTAACTAGAGGTGACGTTGGTATAAATCCATTGGATTCCGCTTGCAAAGAACATGATATATCTTACTCTCAGACTGAAGATTTATCAAAAAGACACATATCTGACCAAATATTAGAAAAAAAAGCCTGGGATAGGGTAAAAGCTAAAGATTCTTCTATTGGTGAAAAAATTGCAGCTTTAAATGTTGCAGGAATAATGAAGGGTAAAAGAAAGTTCGGTTTGGGGTTAAAAAATACAAAAGGGGGTAAACTTAAATTGAGAAAAAAACGTATCATTCGAACACCCAAAAAAATTGGAGGATTTCTACCTCTTTTGTTTCCCATTCTTGGCGCCTTGGGTGCACTAGGTGGAGGCGCGGCAGGAATTGCTAAGGCAGTAAATGATGCTAAAGCAGCTAAACAGCAACTAGAAGAAATACATAGACATAATATTGCAATGGAAAATGCTTCTAAAGAAGGCAAAGGATTATATATTAGACCATATAAAGGAAAGGGACTATTTATTAGACCTTATAAAGGAGGATCCATCAAAATGAAAGCAATCAGACAAAAAAAACTCAAAATAAGTTTTCCAAAAAGAGCACTTACGAACAATGATATTATTAAATATGTAAAGCTGTTAAAAATAACTGGCTTTAAAGGTGTTTTTATGCTCGATGAACTTCCAAAAAAAATTAATCTGAAAGAATGTGGTATTGTAAATTTGGATAAAAAACAAAATAAAGGATCTCATTGGACTGCTTATATTAAAAATAACAAAAATGTAATATATTTTGATAGTTATGGAAATTTAAAACCACCTTTTGAACTTCTCAAATATTTTAATTCGAATGGCAAAGTGGATGTATTTTATACTTATGAAAATAAACAAAAATTTAATTCATATAACTGTGGTCAACTATCCCTAAAATTTTTGCAAAAAAATATATAAACTCATTATTTATTGTAATATCTCATTCATAAATAAAATGCAATGTCTACCACAATTGCCATATCAGGAAACAGTTCTGTTTTGTCTGCTGATTTTAATCCGCCCATATATTTAGAGGATGAAAAACAATATTACCTGGGTTTAGCTGATTTTGAAACGTTTATGACTATCCCCAATATAAAAGAAGGATATAATAAATTTTATATAGATAATAAAGTAATTGTTATTCCCGACGGAACTTATGACATTACAGATATAGAAACATACATAAGAGAAAGTATAGAAGATTTATTTCCGAATGAAAAAATTTTTTTTCTTTTAAAAGCAAATGTTAATACTCTAAAAACTTTTTTAATGTGTAGTAGAATAATTGATTTTACCAAGGAAGATTCGATAGGAAAAATGTTGGGTTTTAATAGCAGGATACTAGAAGCTATGAAAGAGGAAGAATCAGATAATGTTGCAAAAATAACTAAGGTGAATGCTATTTGTATTGACTGTAATATTTGTGTCGGCTCTTACAATAATGGTAAACCTGTTCATATTATTCACCAGTTTTATCCAACTGTAGCTCCAGGGTATAAAATAGTTGAATCTCCTTTGCCCATTTTGTATTTTCCAGTTAGCGTCAAAGCAATTAACAATATAACAGTTAAAATAGTTGATCAAGACGGAGAACTTATTAGTTTTAGAGGAGAAACTATAACAGTAAGGTTACATTTACAAACAAGTGAAATATAAAATGGTTGTTAGATATAATAGAGCCCTTGGGATGAGACTTGCCCCTACCACTATCAACAAAATAAATACTTATAAAAAGAAAAAGCCTAAACGACAGTTCAGTATCAAATCCAACACCAACAAGTTAAGACGAGATAATCGTAAATTTCTCACATCCTTGGGTTTCACTGTTTTAAAATAATGAACATATTAAACGTAAACGAAAAGCTTTATGTAGACAATTCCATCGTCAGTTCTGAGCTTCACACATATCAACCATATATTTCTTCAAAATTCGATTACAATGATGAAATAAGGATCCCAATTCAAGAACTCGATGCTTACACTCTACCATCAGATAGTTTACTTTATATCGAAGGAAAATTAACTAATACAGAAGGTAAATATAAGAAAGAATTGCTATTTATTAACAATGGTATAGCCTTTTTGTTCAGAGAAATCCGCTATGAACTAAACGGAATTACTATAGATTCAATAAGAAATGTTGGATTAGCATCAACCTTAAAAAGCTACCTTTCTCACAATACCATCGAAAGTTTAAAACTGGAAAATGCAGGTTGGTTTCCACATCGGAAAGAAGGTGATACAATTACCAACATAATTACCTTTTTATTTTGCATTAACCAACCGTGATTGAATACAATTAATATGATACCTTAAATCTAATTTTCTAAATTCATTTAAAAGTTCATACTCATTTTTATATTTTAAATAATCATTATAAAATTTAGCGGCTAATTTACATTGTTCCATTCGATCTATATTATTAACATATGCTGACAAATCTTGTGCTTCTGCGTCTTCTTCGCCTACAATTGATAAATATTGGAAGTATGCAGCAGATATAATAAACTCTTCATACATTTCAGTAACCATTTGCTCCATTGTAAATATTATTAAATTTATTCTTCCTTTTCAATTTCTTGAAGAATAGTATCCTCGTCAATAAATTGCTTCAAGTCTTTTAAATAGTAACCAAAGCCAATATCTTTTAGATCTTGAATAAGTTGAAAAAAATTTAATGTTTCAATGTATTTGTTGCAACAGAGGGCAGCCTTTACGAATTCCTCAGATTGATTACAATAAAAGTCTATCCACTCCGGACCACTTGCCATACAATATGAGAAATAGGTTTTTGAAAGATTACTAAATTTCTCCTCTAATAATTTAACTGCAATCAGGAACTCAGCCATTTTATTTATTTAACATAATATTTTAAATATGTAGGGGGACGTCTCTTGCGAATAGGATTAACTTTCCTTGATAATACCTGTTTTTTATCTTCGTATAATTGAAACCTCTTTTGGGTTGCAATAATAGCAGGTATTTTTGTTTTATACAAAATTGGTGGAAAAATTCAAAAATAACTTTTTACGCAACTCGAGCACAGCTTAGTAAATGTGCCTCGGCATACTAAAATGATCATGATGCACCTATTTATAAGACTTAAGAATGCAAAATCAAATGTGGGAGAACAAAGAGAAAAAATTAAAAATATGATGCGAATGAGAATAAAAGGGGAGGAAGTTAAGAATGAGGGACATGAGAGAGAGGAAGAGGAGGAGGAGGAGGCGCTCCCTTATTATAACTACTCAGCAGAAAATCCGCACGCTTTACGCGAAACGCGTTCTCAAGAGAGGTTTAGCTTCAATGTTTTCGGTATAGTATTAAATGATCAGGTGCGGTACTGTATTTATGAAGACAATTTAAACAGTGATAAGTATTTGGAAATTCTACGAGGGACGGTTTCTGAATTTATAGAAGAAATTCCTATTGGTGAGCTGCAAAATTATTGGTATCAATTAGATGGGGCACCAGCACATAATTCCGCTGCAGTTTATCTCCAATTATCTCGAATTTTTGAAGATCGCTGGATTGGTCCCAATGGCCCTTGGAGATGGCCCCCGCGATCGCCTGATTTAACACCCCTAGACTTTTATTTATAGGGATTTATCACAGGTAGAGTCTATGCTTCCCCAATAAATAACCAACAAGATTTACTGGATAGGATACGAACAGGGTCACAGCAACTGTACAAAGAAGAATTGAAATGTGTCTTCAAATGAACGGAAAGCATATAGAACGTTTGTTATTATTCAATTTTATTATTTTATTTATTTATTGTTGATTGTTAGATTGCTATAATTTTTAAGTTCACTAAAACAAGTTTAGAACAGTCTTGAACTTAGTAGATATGGTTAAAAATAATGTAAACAATTTATTACATTTTTTATAACTTTAACTTTTCCGAAACGAAAAAATTTCGTTTCAATCCTCTTCAATTTTCTCTTGTTCATTGGCGATAATTGAGGATGTTTTTCATTAAAGACATGGCACGTTCTCTCCAATAATTTGTAACATTCTCCGCGAATATAAAATAAATTGAGAATATCAGCTTTTGAGTGTTATTTTATTTCAATTTGAAAGTTTCAAATCAGCTGTCATGTTGAATAGAAAAGCACAACAATTGTTTTTTCATGGCTTACTACGGGAAGGTGCAAGCATTTAGCAAATACATATGATAGTTTAATAAAAACCTGATTATTTCGAAAATGGTTACGAATAGGTATAGGGAACCTTAATACAGTTCGATAGAAAATGAAATTCTACATTTGATAGTGCATAAAGTTATAGGGTGTCCCATTTAAAAAAACGGACTTTAGCGGCTTTGAAAATGAGAATGTTTGCCGCTGAATTTAGGACACCCTGTATAAAAATAGACAAATTCAATAAAAAAAATAGAAACCTAAGATTATTTACCGATCGTCTGCAAAATATGAAGATTATATCTTCAAAACTTACAAAAATATGAGATTTTAAAATTTGGTACCCCGAAGGCTCATTTTTGGTTCAAGGTCAAGTATCTTAAGAGCGCTTGAACCTAGGTATAGGACATGCTACGTAAAATAGCATTAAAATTCTCCGTAGAATCCAAAAATATTATAAAATACAGGGTGTTCCATTTAAAATAAGCAAGTTGATACCAACTTCCGGTTAAACCGGAAGTGACAGGAAGTTGAAAATATTTCAAAAAAGAAGAACCCCTTGACCTTACCTTAATCCCAAAATTTGAAATAGTCCATTGTTTTGTGTATGTATGTACGTGTGTAACAAAATTCTGAGTTTTATATTAAAATAAGGTAAATACGGATTGCCAATGCATAGATCAGCAAATTTTAGTAAAAACAAAATAGTCCATGGTTTTGTGTGTGTGTACGATAAAATTTCGAGTCTTATTAGAATAAGGCAGCCATCATTAAATACGTACGGAAATGAACGAAATTATGATTGCAGCCGATGTCAAAACTAATTTTTTTTGTATGTATGTTATATTTGAACCGATTTTTACCACAAATTATTTATTTAATTTTAACTTACCAAAACGTCCTAGCTTTTCGATTCATTATTATGTAACTTATCAATGCTAAAGAAATTATTAATAGGTACGGATTTATGTCACAGCACGACAGTAAAAAATTCTCAAGTAATAATAAATAAATCTAAATATTAAGTTTTAAGGCCATATGCAAAGGAATTGTTCACACGTATGTATTAATTTAACATCTAAATGTAAATGGAATCAGAATTTAATCACATCAAATGTTTTTTGAAAACATTGGGACAGGGAGAAGTCCGACAAATTAGGAAGAAATATAGGGAGATCTATCATTCTTGACATAATTGCAATAGTCATATTTAACCCATCTTTATGAATAATATTAAAATGCTATAAACGTCACAAACGCTGATGGAACGAAATTTTTAAAAATTGGGAATGGAACGATTTTTATCTTTTAATATATCCGGTGTTTTATACTATACCATTTATCTTCAGGCCCTCTCTTCTGAAATTTCTTCCATTCAAATGTGAAATATAAGAAAAGATGACGTTGGTATCGAAAATTTAAATGGAAAAAATGGGACATGCAATTTATACCTATAGATGAAAAATTTTAATAAAAACAAATATTTGAGCGAGGATGATTACCATTGTTGTGTGTACATTTGAAATCTTTAACAACTTTTTTGCTGACAAAGGAAAGTTAGATATATTAGATCTAGGCCGATTTTTACAATAAAAACTACATTTGTAAAATTTAACAGAATTTATTTAGTAGCAAAATAGGCTATTATTTATATATATAAATTAATAAAAAAGTGTCGTTTTGGGTATAATAAATTAAAATTGTCAAGAGCTTTCGGTCAAACTAGACCATTATTAGAACTGACACTGTATGTGACAAAATAAAAAATAATAAGTAAAAACAATTAAAAAATGTAAAAACTCATATGCAGACTAATATACGACCTTTCACAAAAGTACGTATTACTGTGAAAATATAGAAATATTATTTTATTATTTGAGTTTTATAGTAAATGTGTAGTTTTTTTATGGTGGTTATGTTATATTAACTATTAAATTGAAGTGCTGGCGTGACTTTTTTTTTCAACAAATGAAAAAAATAGGTTTAAAATAAAGAATTAACCTGTGTGTTAATAAGTGCATTGGGGCTCTTCTGACAATTTATATTTATTTCTAAATGCTCATAAGCGTTAAGTTTTAAACCCCTTGAGTTGATGTGTAAAATTTTGCTGTTTTTTGAAGGAGAAAACTGGTGTTTATTAAACTTAATATGAAAACCAACGGCAGAAGTGGATGGTCTATTGAGGTGTTTTTTAATTCTGACCTCTAGGGCTACAAGTCATGTCGACATATATGAGAAGAATTAAAGCTAAGTTTATAAACTCCACTTTTTTGGTGGTCTTTGTTATTGACTAAAAGCGTAGTTTTAAAGACGACCTTGGCTGTATCGCTACAGCCATTTAAGATGTTAGCTATCTTTTCGGAGCATGATCCTAGATAAGGAAATGAAAAATATTTATTGGGTTTTTTAAAGGTTCAGTGTGAAAAGCATGGCGTTTCAGTTTTTTAAAATTGATTTTATTAACTATTTTATCTGCGAGATAAGGGCTGTATCCGTTATTAATTTCGATTTGCTTAATAAGTTCTAATTCCGCTTGTCGATGCTCAGTTGAAAGAGGGAGTGTCAAAGCTGTATAAATATAACTATAAAATGAAGACAATTTAAACAATAAGAATGATTTCAGCTTTCATAAATGATAAGCAGTATGTGTAGGTTTTCTGTATACTTAAAAATCCAGTCTGCTAGGAAGTTTGGTAATTTTGACATCCAAAAAATTTATTGAATTATTGGACTCTAATTCGATAGTAAATTTTATGTTGGGATGTACAGTGTCACCAGTGGTAAAGTCCGCAATATATAGGAACTTTTTTTTATTTTCACTTCTAGGTAAAATTTGACTACTACGTACGTTTTTTTATAGGTTTTATTAATCTTTTTTTATATAATATGAAATAAAAGCAATTTATTAAGTACATATTACAGTATTTTAATACCCAAGCTTAAGTTTCTAGATTGCCACGTTTTTTTATAGATTTTAATAATATTTTGTATATGTGAAATATAAGCAATTTAATAATATTACAATATTTTACTACCCAAGCTTTGAGTTTCTAGATTGCTTAATTTCTTATTTGGATTGTAATCCTCTTTTTTATATTTTATAAAATAAGGGTAGTTTCTAGATTGTCACGTTTTTTTTTTACAGATTTTAATAATATTTTTTTTATATAATATGAAATACAAGTAATTTATTAATATTACAATATTTTAATACCCAAGCTTAAGTTTCTAGATTGCCACGGTTTTTTGTATAGATTTTAATAATTTTTTTTTTTAATATAAAATATAAGCATTATATATTATACTTTTTAGTTTAATTTGATCCATTTCTTCACTCATCTGATAATAAAATGTACCTATTTAATAATCATAAAAGATTATAACCTTTAAAAAAATAAAAGACAGAATAAAACATTATAATTTAAAAATTATGTCAGGTATTTTCAATACGAAGGATACTTGCGTAAGGTGCAAGATCTGTGATTTTTTTCATACAAATTAGCCTTAACTCTATTACGGTTTGCAGTACACATTTATTTACTTTAATCATTGCAACAAAACACGGTATTTTATGAATGTAACAGTACGAAATCTGTAGGGTCTCCCCTGTTATTATGTCTATGGATGTTGCTGTAGGGTAGGTACTTGACAGAAATTAATCATAAACAATATTTTGAACTTCAATAAATCATGTCACATCTTTTAGGTGAGTCGACTTCAACAGCTTCTAGTATTCAGCACTCCGTTTTCACTAACAAAGAGGTCAAGTTGCCCCCAATGCCAGACATACCTGAGGACGAAAATTCCGACGATTCGAAACAAAACTTGTACAAAAACTTACTCACTATTCGAAGGAAAGAAGAGGTGAGGGAAAAAACAGACGCAAAATTATCAACTTTTATATCCTTTTATTTTTAAATGAGTGGCATACTTTTTTTATTAAGAACGTCGGGGATGGTTATCCAAATCTTAATCAAATAACTTTTACTATTTCGGAATTACTAAAGAAATGATAATTAAAATGAAAATTAACACCCTCTATCTCGAAAAACGAAATATCTGCGTAACCATATGTATATGAACTTTTCGGCTTCTTTTCTTACAAAGAATCTCTCTTTAATCATTTCTTATTCTTACAAATATTATTTACATACGATATATATGGAAGCCCAGTTTACAATTTAACGAGTACTAGAGGTAGGATCCAAAAATGTAGAAATATCCGAGGTGTTCCATTTAAAATAATGTAACTTTGGGTTTTCACGCACTTTTGTTATAGGAATAAATTCAATATTTAAAATATTCAGGCTTCTACCTATAATTTTCTTATAAAACATTTTTTTGTAAACCCAAAATTCGAAATGTTAAGTGAGACTCCATTTATAATCCATCAGCCTTTACAGAATTTAGAATCTTTTTAGAAGTTGAGCTACAAATGATATAAGAAAAAAATCTCTTTTACAAATGTTTTACTTTAAACTAGCTTTCATGTTAGGTCAAGCGCTAAAACATTAGCATGGATTATTTTTTTGTATATATTCAAATATTTTGGCTGATTTTTAGCATTTAAAATCTCCTTTATCCAACATCTCGCGCCGGCTCTGTTCATTTGTAAACTCTCACAGTGGCGTATTTAAGGGGAGGGGGGGGGGCAAAGGGGCAAATACGTGCCGCCAAGGTGGCAGAACCGGGGTCCGGGAGTCAATTCCTGAGTTAGGAGTGAGTGACTCAGTAAAGTGAGCCAGTGAAGCGCATCATTAAAATGAGTTACATATCCCACCTCTATTCTAAATACACCATGACCTTTTGATTATATCATGTTTAAAACATAGTGAAATGTTCAATGTTTATTATGTATAGTTTGTAAAAAAATGGTATTTATAAGATGTGTAGAAAAGTCAACATACATTGTTTTTAAATGGACCACCTTGTAGAGTATTTTTCCATCAAACAAATATCTACCTGATGATTATAAATTTACTAAGTTGGATACTGATATATTTACAAACAGCCGAGAAATTTGAGAAAACCCCTGCCTTACGAAGCAGCGGAGAAAAATCACTAAAACCAAGCAGCTCCAAGACTCTCAGGTTCTACGGTCTTCCGAAGATACACAAGGACAACGTACCACTTCGACCGATCGTCAGTGCAATAGACTCACCCACATACAAACTAGGTAAATATCTTTTAAATTTTCTTAATCCATTTACTGGAAAAACAGATTCTTTTATTAAGAACTCTGCACATTTCGTGGAAAAACTCAAGACAATCCAGTTGGATCCCGAAGATATTTTAGTCAGTTTCGATGTAGAATCACTTTATACAAATGTTCCTGTCAACGACTCAATCTCCATTATATCAGACGTACTGGATAACAATAGTCTTGATAAGAATTTAATAGACCTAGTTGAAGCTTGTCTTACATCTACTTATTTCATTTTTCAAGGAACTTTTTATGAGCAAACTTCAGGGGCAGCTATGGGATCTCCTCTATCACCTCTGGTAGCGAATATCTTTATGGAAGCCTTTGAGGATATTGCTCTAACATCCGCTCCAAACCGAAGCACTGGTTTAGATATGTAGATGATACTTTTGTTGTTTGGCCTCATGGATAGGATAATCTCCTCATATTTCTGGATCACCTTAATCAGCAACATCATAATATCAAATTTACGATGGAAATTGGATCTAATGGAATAATTCCCTTTGTAGATGTATGTATTCAAAGGAAGGAAAATGGTACATTAGGACATTCTGTGTATAGAAAATCGACGCATACAAATAGATACTTAAACGCAAATTCTCATCACCATCCAGCACAAAAGAAATCGGTTATTAACTCACTAGTATTCAGAGCTATTTCGATTTCTGATCAAGATTCTTTAACATCGGAAACATCGAAACTGACCGAAGCTCTCAGAGGGAATGGCTATTGCACTGAAGATATTACGCGTTCAATTAAAAGATATAGTAAATCAACTCCGCCAAAGGAGAATGATAAAGAGCCATCATTAGCTAGTGTTGTTCTTCTCTACATACATGGCACTACAGACAAAATAGGACGATTACTTCGGCGGTCCACCATACGTACAATCTTCAATACACATAAAAAATTGGACAATGCTTACGATCCCCGAAAGATCTTGTACCTTTCCAAACAGAAGGAGTATATAAAATTCCTTGCTCCTGTGGAGAAGTGTATGTGGAATAAACAGGATGCTCAATATCAACTAGACTTAAGGAACATGAACGATGTATTAAAAAGAAACAAATTGTTCAATCTGCTGTAGCTGAACACCAGCATAACACTGACCATTTGATAAATGTAAAGGAAACCAAGGTTCTAGCATCGGTTCCAGATTTTTATAAACGAAAAGTTAGAGAATCTATTAAAATATTTAAACATACAAAAAATTTGAATAGAGATACGGGTTACCGTCTACATCACATGTGGAAACCGATCTTAACACAGGGTCACGGTTCGGCGAGCACAAGTCGGGAATAAAAGCCCGCCTGAATCTCTTCGAGCTCATTCAGTGTTCAGATCTCGTGAAGTCTAATCCCAAGAACCATGATTTCTTAATTGACCAAAGCCGTGAAAGCTTCCCTTCTATGATTTTTGGGCATAATTAAAAATAACTTCAGTACTTTTTAAATCGACAAACACCGGCATTTTGTTACGTCATGTTGAATTTTGCCAGTTTATACCGAGGTTTATCCCTATATCACGTTTAATTTTTCTATAAAATTTAATGTCAATTTAATTTTAACAAAATTATTGGCCGCCATTTTGTTGCACCATCTTGAATTCGTGCCACAACTTTACCATTTGATCTGTACATCACATTTATTGCTTGCAAATTAATCCAATAAGTAGTTTTTTCAGGCCGATTTTTTTAAATATTTTATTAGGCGGCCATTATGTTTTGCTATCTTTTATTCATACCAAAATGTTACCAGTTTATTCGCAACCCTTGATTTTTGGGCAAAATTTGAGGAAATGGGATAATTAGTTTTTTTTTACCTAATAGTTTTTTAACGTTTCACTAGTCCGCCATCTTGCTCCGCCATACTGGATTTTTACCAAAATATTACCAGGTCATCCCCATATGACTCTTAATTTTTGCCTAAAATGGAAGATAATCTGATGAGTAGCTTTTGAGCTATGTCGCGAAATGACAGAATGACAGACAAATTGACAGACAGACCGACAAAATTGATGAAACATATGTTTTGGCATCTAGGGACGCTAAAACCTGAATTTTCCCGATTACAAATATTTTATTTGGCCGCCGTTTTGTTCCGTTTGTTGAATTAGTACCACAGGTTTACTAGTTTATCTCTATACCACAATTAGTTTTTTAGGCTGAGTTTTTAAATACTTTATTACGCCGCCATTTTGTTCCTCCATTTTGGATTAAAATTTTCAACTATTAATTTCCTTTTTTACTTAATTTCTACAAACAGTACTTTTTATAATTATATTAAGATCTATTTATTAAACAACTTGATGTTTTCTCCGTTTTTCTTTTAATACATATAAAGCAAAAATTGTGGATAGATATTATTAAACTCGTTTTTAAATCACCCCGGTAAGTGAACGTTTATTATTTTTAATCGCTAGCGGTTTGCATCAACCTCGTAAAAGCATGGGCAGCCGCACAGCTGTATGCATTTCTCGGATTCGTCGGCGCGTTTTTGTAAGCACAACATAAAAGTTCCGACGGACTGTGCCCCTTTTTGTCTTGTTAATGTTCGCTGGCAGTATCTTTGAATAAATAGACAAGTAAGTTTATTTGTTCAATAAGTAGGATATTCTCCACCTCTCTCTTACATATTGCATCTTATGGCAGGGTTTTAGTCAAATTTCTCAAGCCTAGTAATAATTTTTCTCGATATTTTTTTTATAAAATGTAACTGAGTTATTATTTATTTTAACAGATGTCCCGGAAAGATAATGAAATTAGAAGCGTGTTTTTAATGCGCCATGGAGAACGAATAGATTTTGTTTTTGGTAGTTGGCTACCATATTGCTTCGACGAGTCAGGGAATTACGTTAGAAAGGACCTGAATATGCCAAAGAGTTTGCCGGAAAGAAAAGGTAAAAAACGTATTTTAAATTTAGTTTTTTTTTGTAGCTGTAAGGAACCTTGCACGTTTTAATATATTCTTAAGGCATGGCGGCGTTGTCTTAAGCCATAATTTTTAGCAATTAATGAGTATATCAACTTTTGCTACGTCATTTCTTAAAATAGCGTCCATACACGGTCCACATGGGCTGTGGCATCTGTAGCAGTACCAGTTGACGTTGTCAAATATTAAAACCGGCAACTTTGTAGATGTTCAGACTTGCTTTAATTGTTAAATGTTTAGCATAATTTAGGACATGCACAAAGTTATCCATGCCTATCAATATTTGTATATCAATATTTGTATATATATATATATATATATATATATATATATATATATATATATATATATATCACTATTCTACTGGCTGATTTACCACCAAAAATATTGGTGCTCACTAGTCACTAACGCATTTTTTGAAGGTAACTTCCAATCCCTTTTGCCTTCAGCCGAGAAGAGTGTTGGATTTTCTTCACTTTTTCTAGCAAAGCTCGAAAAAGAGCAGATAGTTCCATTGCTCATCGCATTGAAGAAAGTTCACGGGCAAAATAGTGAGGAAGTGATTACCATTTTCTAGCGGTTTTGCGCGTAGAACTTCTATCCCTGTTTTCAATTTCCTGACATTGTCTTTTTTATTGCTTTTTTTACACAGGATCTCCTCTATCGCCTGTTATAAGTGGTAATATTTTATGATTTTTTTCAACACGGCAACGTCGGATTAAAATACAACAATTCTTCCCGTTACAGATGTGTCGTTCACGACTGATCCGGATCTGAGATCCGGATCTTTATACTGACCCACGGGAGCCGGGTCTTGAAAATATTGCGAGCCGGATCACGGATCTTTGAAATAGAGACAAAGCAAAATGAAGCGTCAAGGTGCGTTTGTCTTCAGTCAGTTCTTCGGTTCGTTCAATGCATCATCATTGTTTGTAGGTCTCGAGTCGGGAGCTGAACCGCGGAGCCGACGACCGATATAACACGGTTTTCGAACCGGTCCGATTGATGGGGGATGATGGGGTGGATGGGTCGGTCGGTCATTAGCTTGTTGAATGCTGATTGACATGAAATATGAATTTCTGTATAGCCAGAATCTCGTGTAAAAATTTAATTTGGGGTTGATTAGCTTGCTGACTTCGTAAAAACATCATATTACACCAGTCTTTTAAAACTTAGATTTATGTTGTGTGGATTAGATAATAAATTTAAATCTCTACTTTTTTTGTGTGATGTGTATATTGAAGTTCAGTTGGCCTTATAATTAGTGATGATAATAGGATGATAGTTATTAAAAAGAAATATAAAAGTCTATATTTCATAATAAAAAAAAACAAGTCAAAACATAGTTGGAAACATAAAAAACTTGATCTTCAAAACCACTATAGCAAGACTCTTAAGCCTTGTAAGTTAAAAGTACAATATCTTTAAAAATTATTATTTCACTTAAAACGCATCCCTGTAAATCGCATACAAGTTTGTAAACAAAAACTGGTGAGGTCGCCACTCATTTTACTCGTCGGGAAAAACTAAAAAAATGTTCGGACAGTACTGTCTAAAAACCGATGTTGCATGCTTACAAAGTTTCAGATGGATGAAGCTACGCATACATACCTATCCAATGCCTAATATGACGAATATGGCCCGCCTATTTTAATGAATTTAAAGAGATCCGAGATCCGGATCGCTGATCCGGGTCTTTAAACTGACCCAGCTCCGTTGACATGATAAAAACAAACAGCGGGATGATGAGGCAGGCGGCTCAGTCGGTCTTTAGTTTATTAAATACCGATTGGCGTTTTGAATATGAATTTCTGTATAGCCAGAATCTCGTGTAAAATATTAATTTAGGGTTGGGTGGCCTGGCTTTATACATTTAATATTTATAGGTACCATATTACCGCAGTTCTTTAATTTAAAACTTAGATTTATGTTGTTTGAATTAGATATTAGATTTACTGATTTAAATCTTTATTTATTTTTTTTTTGATGCGGTGTCTATTGAAGTTTAAGATGACCTTAACTTAATTAATAGCGATGTAAAAAAATAATAATAAAAAGCAATAAAATTAATGTTATAAATTTATATTAATAATATGTAAACTGTCTTTGAACTAAATAATTAGTAATATAACATAAAATTAAAATCAATGAAAGAAACTAAGAAGTATTATGGCGTGGAAAACTGTAGAACGTGATATGGAATAGTAAAATTAAATTGTGGTATAATAAAAAATATAAACAAATTAAAATTAAGTACTAGGTGATAACTAAAATGTCTCACTTATATGTATGGCAGAACATAGAAAATGTAAAAACATAGAAAAAATACATAGCAAATGTAAAAAATATGTGCCTAAAATAGCTTAAAAGTAATATATTACAAATTAACATTTAAAAAAATAATGTAGCTTAGCTTTGATGTTTTTAATCTGTAGAGATTAACCTTATCTTATTTTAAATAAATAATTCAGTTTCGTTTTCAGAGCTGGCTGCTTACATTGTTTATTAAATCCGAAAATTTAGTTACATTCCCGTTTCATCAAAACAACGGGAAAGTTAAGCTTGGGCTAACTAAAAATAATGTACTCCGATAATTTTTTTTTCCAGAAATTTCATTGAGGCAAAATTTGGCATCAGCTCTTGAACGGTTGGACGTTATCATTACAATTTAGAGGTAAAAATATAGCATCATAATATGATTAGAATCTTGTGTATATATTTCTAAAGTAACGTAAATAATTTCGAATAAGCGAAAAATAGACACAATATTATCAAGGGCGTTAACTTTTTATTTGCAAATTGAAAGAAAATAGTTAATCTATAAATTTTTGTTTTTTGAAGTCATCAAAAAGAGGTAGTCTTTTTAACATGTAATTCAAATTTGTGTAATTGAATACAAGAGGATTGTCCGCATTCGCAAAATAACGTCTTCGATCTGGTCGGTCTATATTAATTTATATGCCATAATACCTATAATTATTTTATCTGGATGCTTTACGCGCAAATGTCTAGATAAATTTCCAGTAGATCCACTTGATATACTAATTAATTGGGAACAATAACTGCATTTGGCTTTATTTTCTCTTTCTTCAAAATGGTTCCAAATTTCACTCGTTTTTTTCGACATTTTTTTAAAATTCATTCTCAAATTATAAAATAAACTCTACTTATATGCTTAAATACTGAATTAAAGACATGCTTAAACGCTGAATTTATATAATTATATATAATAATAATATAAGTAGTATATAAATATATTTATATACTACATAAATAAATATAATTTATATACTACATATACACGCATATACAAGTTTATAATAAAAAAAATTAATTGTTTCCTGTAAAAATGATGTTGTGTGTTGCGTGCTTACGCTACCGTCTAACAGATGGAACCATGCACTATGCATACCCCGAATGACGAATATGACTCTCTTTGGCTTATTTTACTGCAGAGATCCGAGATCCGGATCTTTATACTGACCTAGAGCCATTGACCCGGGTCTTACTTCCCGTAGTCTTTACTTAGATTAATATTCCTAGATTTTCTTTTTCCATTTTTTTTTTCTTTTGTATATTAGGCGGTGCCACAGCACACCAAAAAGACTCGCCACTTACGAATATTGGACTGTATGAAGCTAGGCTGGTTGGGGAATCCTTGAGGGATAACAATATCAAGATCGAGCAAGTTTACTCCTCACCTGCCTATAGGTGTATCCAGACATGCGATGCAGTATTGCGGGGGCTGAATAGGTTAGTGGTATGTTTTTGTCTAGTTTAATTAATTGCATACTAATTACTAAAGTATCAAAGGGCTTGAGGTACCTTGGATATGGTATCAGAAACGAAAATTACCAAATATTGCAACTGGTTATCTAAGGCAAAATAGCAAGAAAACGAGATCCGGGTCGCCGGATCATCATCATGGCCTGCGGCAGTGGTACGTACGCACGTACAATTAAGCACCTCAACTGATGATCAATTTCTTCCAGAGCAAACTCATCCGAACGTGTATGGGATGAGCTAAATTTGTTACTCTTTGCCCATCATGTCCAATACATATTCTATGAAACTAAGATCGGGCAATGGAGGCGCCCAAGATAAAAAATTGACATGCGTTGTCTCAAAAAAAATTTAAAAAAATTAATAATAATATATAAATAAAATAAATTTTTAGATACTACTTATATATTCTGATTTATTATTTTTGTCCACAATAGTAATTTTGGGTGTGTTTTAGGTTGGATGATGGTCAATAAAACGAACATAAAAAATCTATTGTTGTAATTAGTCGACGTTTCGTCCTCTATGAGGTCAACTTCAGGACTATACAAATGTGATGTGTGTAAACAGTTTCTATACGAATCCTCAATTAATACGCTGGGAAAGTCAAAAAATAGGAAAAAGGCATAATTCTAGTTTTTACATTATTATCCAAGAATCTTTGAGACATTTTTCATTTGTTTCATTTTTGCTGAAAGACAAAGGTATTAGTTACCTACGAAAAAAAATTGTTCAAACTCGATCCACTGATTTAGAAGATATAAGTCATTGAACTTGAGTCAAAAATCAAGTGCGTCACTTTTTTGGAGCTGAGTGTATATAATTTGCTGAACATTATTTAAATGGTGGGTATTTTGTATGTTGTTGATACCATTTAGTATAGGACAATGTCAATTGTCCTGCACTAAAGACAATGAGGTGGTAATAAGGTAATTACCCCCTCCCCCCCAGACCAGTCAAACATAATATGTAATTTTCATATTTTTACGTGGAAATTACGATTCAAAACTTAGCTAGGAAACACTATAGCACAAGAGCGAACTGTTGGATTGGGTCTCTTGCATATCAATAGATAGAGTATTGATGTAATTAATAAATTTACTGCAGGAAAAAAATTGGACCTTATTCTATAACTATTTATTAGAGCCTGTTTTTTGTCACTTATGCCACAACAAGTGTGATAAAAAAATGGGTATTTATGTTGTTCTCATGCCATTTACAATGAAATATATTAACCAACTTTTTTTTTCTAAAATCGCTCTTGACGTAATATGGTGTTAATTGGTGCCGCTTACAAATATGGTCAAATACTAGTCTTATTATTTTCCGTTTATTTTTTAATGATAATTAGGTATAGCAGATCTAGTCTAGAGTATAAATTTAATGAATAAGAAAAAAAATTTAGTAAAACGCTCTAGTCAGTCAATTTAATTTTTTGATATTTATTTGTATCTTGCCTCAAGAGGAAAATAAAATAGATGTCAAAGTGACAGCTACATACACAACCAAAAAAGTATATTGTTCAGCAAGAACCACGATGCGGCCAGCCAACTTATGAAACAAATTGCAAATGATATTTTAAAATATTCACTTCACATTTCGTTACCACATTTAAACATGTAACATGGAGTGAAAATTACTGATATAATATATTAACCGTCATTAGTCATGACTAATGATTAATGTAAAGAACTAACAGATTAATTTAAAAATAAGTAGTATCGTTTTATAATAATTACAATTAATACCTGAAAAATGGTAGTATTCAATAGGGAAAAATTCCGGGGATACGGCCACATCGGGACGAGCCGGTGTTGGCTGATATAAGCTACGACGAACGTTATAGCATGGGCATGGGGATGTATGCGAACGTACTACGTATCGTGTGAATTAGTAGCTGAAGTCTAGCATGTGAGATGATGGAATCGGCAGGCCGAGCCACCGTCTATAATAAATATATTAAAATATCTGTGGACAGTGGCCCACGGACTGCTGTTAATGGCGTTATTTGTATGTTACTCAAGCAACGATAACACAGGGTACTAAAGTGCCTAAAGTTTGGTGTACCAATGGTTTGGAGAGAACCGCGAAACCATCATGACGACTGCTATTTTTGTCTCGTTAATATTAAAGGCATAAATACAAACAATAGACACAAATGGATATATCCTGATCTAGATTCTGCAAGAAGGCCTGTAGCGCATTCGGAAGAAATACCCGTTCCATCATTCAGCAGTCTACCCGAACTGACAGAAGATGATATAGAAACATCAACGTCTGACGAAGTTCAAAGAATTCAATCAGAAAACGACAGCGAATTTGAAGCAGATAAGAGACCTGAATCTCTCAAAGGAATCCGCTGAATTACTTGCATCCAGATTAAAAGAAAAAAATCTACTTTGTCCAGGTAAAAGAGATAAGGATCTGCTGCCTTTTTTCGCTCTGGAAAATGACTTCGTATTCTGTAACAATATACACTCCAGATGATTGGCGCCTTTTTATTGACAGTTCAAAACGTAGTTTAAAATGTGTTCTTTTGCATAACGGTAACAAATATGGCTCAATTCCTATTCGTCATTCTACTACCATGAAGGAAGAATATGAAACAATTGCATTAGTTTTGAGAAAAATTAAATACGAAGAACATCAGTGGGCAATTTGTGTTGATTTAAAAATGGTTAAAAAAAATGGACAGCAGAGTGGTTGTACAAAATATCCTTGTTTTTTGTACCTTTGGGACAGCAGAGCTAAAAATGAGCACTGGGTTAACAAAAATTGGTCTTCAAGAGATGTCATGATTCAAGGAAAACAAAACCTGATCAACGAACCTTTGGTTTCAAGAGAAAAAATCTTACTTCCGCCCTTGCATATCAAACTAGCCCTAATGAAACAATTTGTGAAGGCTTTAAATCGAGATGGAAATTGTTTTGGGTATTTGTCACGTAAATTTCCTGGCATTAGCACAGAAAAACTAAAAGCTGGTATATTTGATGGTCTTCAAATAAGACAACTTGTTAAAGATCCACAATTTACCACATCAATGAACGAGACTGAATCTAAGGCTTGGTGTTCATTTGTTCAAGTAGTGCAAAATTTACTTGGCAATCATAAACCAGAGAATTCAGTAGAATTAGTGGAAACTATGCTTTCTAATTTTAATATTCTCGGCTGTAACATGAGTATAAAAGTTCACTACCTCCACAGCCACCTAGATCGTTTTCCAGAAAACTTAAGTGATTGTAGTGAAGAACAGGGGGAAAGATTCCATCAGGATATTAAAACTATGGAAGATCGTTATCAAGGACGATGGGATAGCCACATGATGGCGGACTACTGCTGGAGCCTTCAGCGAGACTGCCCTAGTAAACTCCATTCTAGAAAGTCGTATAAAAGAAAATTTTTATGTGATTAGTGACTAATGTAGTTATGTAAATTAAGTTTTTGCGATAAATACTTAAATCCATGTGTCTTTGTTTTTGTAACTGGCAATAGTAATATTATATATTATAACAGTTATAACTTAAAATATATACACAATTTTTTTTAAACTAGATCTGAGAAAATCTGAGAACTTTTTTACATTCTGCATCCAAAAATTACCCAGGAACAGTTAAAAAATCGCAGGCACCAAAATGTTTGTTGGCCTATGTAATACGGATACCTACCTATTTTGCTATGTGCCCAGGAAATAATAAACTACATTTTGGTTTTGTGCGTTTTTACGATGTTTGCAAAATTATTTTTGAAAAATATTTATCTACTTTTTTAAAAAGAGAATTTTCCTTGTATATTTTCTGGTACGGCCCGGCCGACCCTGCCAAACCTGAGGAGCCGTCACCGACTAAAGCTAATACAGGTACAAAAACAATCTATAACTTTTTTATCTAAAGTTTTTTTTGTACCTCCTATAGTTTAAGCTGTAGATAGAAATAGGTGTCAAAATATAAATTAAAACCCTGTACAAACTAATAGACTGATAAAGCTCAAAAATGAACTGTTTCTTATACTAGCCGAGATAAACTTCTCTGCAAAATATTTTAAATACAGTCATAAATTTCACATTTCAACAAGAAGAAATTTATTTGCAGAAGAGAAGACTTGCCGATCAAAGTGGAACCGGGGCTTTTTGAGTGGATGGCGTGGTATCCGCCGGAATACGTCCCAGAATGGATGACTCCAGCTGAACTAACCAAAGCGGGATTTAATATTGATGACAAATATGTTCCATTGGTGTCCGAGAAAGAAATGAAGGAGAACAAAGAGAACTGTGAACAGTTTTACTTGAGAGGTGCCTGCGTTACAAGAAGTAAGCTATTTCATTCTACAGCTATTTTCAACATTCTATTAGAAAGTACGTTTTATTGAGGGGATTTAAACTGAATTTAGGAAGAACGTGAAGTTTTAAAACTAAAAAAGAGAAACGATTCATTACAATATTTAAAAATTTCAAATTGTGACAGATAGTTACTTGTCAAGTTCAGTACAGGTAAGTATTTACTTTGCCGGTGCCAAAAATCAAGTGTGGCATAGGTAGAAACTGGTAAAATATTGGTAGGAATCCAATACGATCTGACAAAATGGCGACGAATAAAAATATTTGAAAAGACAGTATACAGGGTTAGTAAAAAGAACCGGAACGCTTAAATATCTTCAAAACCTCTAAAGTTGTGCTTACAAAATTTGCCGTTTGGGAGTTTCTAGACATGCGGAATTGAAAAATTGTATCGGCACTGTTGCCAGCTTTTCCAGGTGGTCATTTTCTTTTTCTAAATAGTAATATCCCAAATTTTCAAAATTTTATCTATACTGGTTGTTGTGATATGACAACATCGCATTTACAGTAAAAAGTACGGGTTAAATATCATCAAAATCGCTAAAATTTCGGAGTTTGGGTGTTTTTGGGCATGTAGAATTGAAAAACTGTATCAGCACTGTTGCTAGATTTCCCAGTTTTGCGCACAGTTCTCTTTGTTCTCCTTCATTTCTTTCTCGGACACCAAGAGAACATATTTGTCATCAACATTAAATCCCGCTTTGGTTAGTGTCCACGTCTAGTTAGTTCAGCTGGGGTCTTCCATTCTGGGACGTATTCCGGCGGATACCAGTAATAATTTCCTTATCTTAAATTTATGTCCTATTTATTTTTATTGCACTAAATTGGCCGTCTCAAATTTAGTACTATGCCAATTTTTTAAAATTCTATCTGCACTGGTTTCTGAGATATGACAACACCGCATTTTCAGTTAAAAGTACCGGAACGCCTCAATATCTTTTAAACTGCTAAAGTTGCGCTTACAATAATCGAATGCCACATTTATTTTTATTGAAATTAATGACTCCGCAAGTTTTTTCTTATTAGGTGATATTGGCGGCTTTCCCTCTCACTTTATCCAGGCTCGGGCCTGCTCTAAGTTCCACCAGTCGCAGAAACTTAAAGCGGGTTTAAAAGCCAACAAGACAAAACAACAATAACGCTAAGATAAGAAGGATGTTAAAAGTCAACGGACTAAAACAACAATTACCCTTACAGAATACTTATTTTAAAGACACTATTTTTTAATTAAATGTTGAAAATAGTTCCCATTATATGACAGACAGTACCCAAGTCGATCATAAAACTCTTGCAGTGTGTTGCTCAACATATTCGGTGTTACAAGTGCAACTTCGGTGCGGATTCTTTCGCGGACTTCGTCTAAATTTTCTGGACGATTCTTATATATATGATCCTTCAAATTACCTCACAAGAAGAAGTTCAGTGGAGTCATATTAGGGGATGGAGGTGGCCACTCTAATGCACCACATCTTCCAATCAGACTCCCCAGGAATTGGTTGTTTGCGTGTCTGCGTAATGCGGTAGAGCACCATGATGTTGGTACAAGATTTCACACACATTTCCAGTTTCTTGAACGGCAGGAACTATATGTTCTCTGAGGATCCTGTTTCCTGGTAGCGTCGACAAGTTCTGTGGACGGATGATTTTTTTAATCGTTTTTTAGGATAGCGGTCATTAAACAAGTCACAAACTTCTTGGTATGTTCTGGTTTTATTTCCATATCCGCGAAAAATTAAAAAATCAATACACGTTGAGTCTCTGTCAGAACAAAAGCGATAACTAAACTTGTAATTTTATAATTAATATACCATTAAGCCGCTTAACTGACAGTGATAATGCGTTTAATTTGTCATTGTTGTAGCATGGCAACGGCAAGTGCTTCAAAAACAACTATTGCAGCGCCTACTTGTTACAATAGCTGCACGGAGCTATTATTACGATACATTAATTTTTCCGTCTGGATCACAAAATCTTGAAGTTCGTTTTTTAACCTTCTACACGTTTCAGCCCGATAACGGTACGTCGCGCGTCGGAGGAATATGCTTCAATGTAGTAGATCGTTGAGGATGAATAAATTTAAATAAATCGAGTAAATACACGAGGAAACGTCTACATTTTCTGTAAGACTGGTGTTAACATCAAGTCGATCAGTAATGAGAGTGAATTTAGAGAAATTTGAAACTAAAAACAATGTTTATACCGCGTATTAACTAGATTATCTTATAAGGTGAAATGTAATTTCTTATAAATAAAATAAATATGTATATTATACAAGTTGTAGAAAAATTAGGTACTATTAGGACATTAAGGGGAAAAAAGGAGCGCCATTTAATAATAATTTTTATTCACGTATGGTTAAGATTAATACTTTAAGGTAAAATGTAATTTTTTTAATAATTAAATATTTTATACCAGTTGTAAATGCAAAAACGTAAATAAATTACGCTGGCCGGCAAGATTTTTCTAACACAGGCCAGCTCATTATTTTCACAATGGAAATTCCCTCTTAATAATAATAAAAATATTCGGAAAGCCCTAATACGTACCATTTTTTAATAGCCTAATTAGAACCTTTTATATTGTCAGGTAAACAATTTTATTGTGGGGCGGCTAAAATGGGTCCATTTTCCAACGGAAAAATTACCTAGACTGGGTTGTTTACAACATTAGACATAAAATAAACGTTAAACATCACTCTTCTATTGAGTTTCGAATTGAGTGGTTCTCTGTGTATCGATAAGCAAGTGTATGTGAAGACGAGAATGTCGAGTCAAACGCGCCGAAGTTGCAAAATTTCTTCTGACAAATTTTGTTATATTTGTAGAGAATTTCTGGTGAAATCACAAGCCAGGCCATTTTCCGAAAATGTAAAAAAAGCCTTCTTTAAATATTTTGGTGTGTTAATTGGGGATCAAAATAAGCGGTGGGCTCCCCGTGTGTGCTGTGTTAGTTGTAGTGTATCATTGGTGCAGTAGATGAAGGGAAAGAGAAAAAGTATGCCTTTTGCACTTCCAATGGTATGGCGAGAACCCACTAATCATTCTGACGATTGTTATTTTTGCCTGACAAAGACTGAAGGTTATTCCAAAAAGGCAAAGCACAATAAAGAATATCCAAATTTGCAATCTGCCATACGACCTGTTCCTCATAATGCAAATTTGCCAGTGCAGATTGCGCCTTTAAATTGGTAAGCTATTGATTTGGGAGATAATGGAGATAACGCATCATCAGGCAGCTCAGAAGAACAGTGCACCGATCCCACTTTTACCACAGGTCCCAGTTCCGGTGAGCCACATTTCATTGTTCAAAGTGAATTAAATTTGGGGTTATCCAAGCAACAGTCAGAAGTTCTGGGTTCCCGTCTTAAGGAATCGAACCTATTGGCCAAAGAAACAAAAATTACGAATTTCAGAAAAAGAAATGCTATGTTTTCTGAATTCTACAGTATGGAAAATTCGTTGTGCGCGTGTACTGATATAGACAGTTTAATGCAGAAACTTGATATTGAACATTCTCCCCGTGAGTGGCGCTTATTCATAGACTCATCTAAATATAGCCTAAAAGCTGTGTTATTGCATAATGGAAGTTTAAATCCCTCTATACCAGTTTCCCATTCAGTTCCCATTTCATTCAGTTGCAATGAAAGAAAATTATGAAAATATGCGCACGATTTTGGATAAAATAAACGACAATAGGTATAATATATGCGGGGACTTAAAAGTTATAGCGATTTTAATGGGACTTCAGGGGGATTTACAAAATATTGCTGTTTTCTTTGTTTATGGGACAGTGGTGCAATAAATCAGCATTATGTAACAAAAATTTGGCCAGAAAGAAGCAAATTTCAACCGGGATCTCAAAATGTTAAACTTATACCTCTTGTTGATCCCAAAAATGTCCTTTTGCCTCCTCTTCACATTAAACTTGGGCTGATGAAAAACTTTGTGGAGGCTTTGAATAAAGATGGTGATGGATTTAAATTTTAATGGTAATGGATTTAAATGCCTAAGACAAGCCTTTCCCCAGTTAAGTGATGCCAAATTAAAAGAAGGCATTTTTATTGGGCCACAAATCAGAAAATTCCTGGACGATGTCAATTTTACAGAAAAGCTTACCAGGCAGGAACTCAGACCATGGAATTCATTTGTTAATCTAGTGAGAGGATTTTTAGGCAACAATATGGATGAAAATTATGAACAATTAGTTAATGAACTCTTAGATGCCTATAAAGCGCTTGGTGCCAGAATATCATTAAAAATTCACTTCCGCCATTCCCATCTGTCATTTTTTCCTAAAAATTTGGGAGCTGTTAGTGACGAGCAGGGTGAAAGATTTCTCCAAGATATCAGAACAATGGAAATTCGGTACCAAGGACGATGGGATCCAGCCATGATGGGTGACTATTGTTGGTTTTTGAAGAGAGAAGATAGAACACCTCATAAACGGAAAAAATAAAGCTTAATTAGTGTTTTAAGTTAATATTTTTCTCGTTTGCTTTTCTCTTAGATGTATGGTATGTTTAATAGGCGAAAACTGTAAACATAGTGAATAAGTATCGTAACATTCGATATGGTTCTACAACTCTAACAAGAAAACCCTACGTGCTTCAACTTACAAGAAAAAATTTTTTTTTTGTCGGCCAGTGTTTTAAAGAGTGATGTTGTCTAGGGGTAAAAAAACTTAACGTATAGGTAAAATTTATTCAAGAATGTAGCTTCGATTTTTAATAATCGGATATTTTGTACAGGGTGTACAAAAATCCATGCAAAAGCCGAAAAAAATATTACAAACAGCGCAATTTATATTATATTTATTACTTACGTATGAATAAGATTTATTTGTTGAGAATGTAGCGTTTATAAAAATTAATGCAGAAGACGAATAACACATTAATAGTGTGAAGATTTAACGTACCTACGTATATTTATTTTTTATTTAATAAGAGATTTCTCCCTTTTAGTTAATAATAAGCTGTGTTTTCTTCTTCCAGAGTGAACGGTGAATGTAGGTTCGAAATAGTTGCTTTTTTCAATGTACGTAGGACTAAGCAGTAATTATACTTTTAATTTTTCTTTGTGGAAAGCTACCAATATCACTTAACAAGAAAAACAGCTTAATAACTCAAGAGCCATTTATTTCAATGAAATGACCATTACATTTAAGATTAGAAAATGTCTACATGTAGCGCAAAACTGGGAAATATGGCAACTTTGCAGATACCATTTCTCAATTCTCCATGCTCACAAATCCATCATTACCGAATTTGATTTAAAAAATAATTGGGCGTTCCCGTATTTTTTATTGTAAATGCGGTGTTGTCTTATCTAATCAACCAGTGAAGATAGAATATTGAATGTTTAGGATTTTACTACATTTGAGACGGCAATAAAAATAAACGGGATATTCCATAAGAAAATGACTACGTGTAGCACAAAACTGAAAAATCTGGCAATAGTGCCGATACCATTTTCAATTGCCCATGCCTAGAAACCCCCAAATGACACAAAAGCTTCGGTTAGATTTTGGCCGAACACTGAAATAATAGCCGAAACCGATTATTATTATTATGTCTTCAAACGTAAAAAAAAGATAATAACACACAAATTATTTTCAGGTGCCTTATCAACCAACCCTAAAGGCAACGTACTTCTGGTAGGACACAGTTCCAACATGGACACTTGTTCCAGAGAAATAATAGGCAAGAGCGCCAGACCAGCCAGTGAACTTATGAAAATAATACGCAAATTTCCCTATTGTTCCCTAATTGAGATAACTGGCCGTGGGAACAACTGGGAGATAGTCGAACCGCCGTCTCTGCCGCTCACCCATTCTACTAACGAACGTTTTGACTGGAAAGTTTTGCTTGAATAAACTAAATTGCTATACAGAAAATTCGATCGTTTCAATTTTAAATGCTTTTTTCAAACTGATGTAAGTTTATTTTTTAAATCAGCTTTTTCCGATGCGGGTTTTGAATTTTGAAAGCCCGTCTATTTTACATTGTGGGGTGTGGAATGGGTGGGCTTTCCCTATTGTTCCTTGATCGAGACTATTGTCTGCGGAAGCAAATGGGAAATTCTCTGTCCCTATCTGTTTATTTTATATTTTTAATTCTACATTCAAAACTCTATCTTAGCAAATAGGAATGGTGTCGGTTATAGAAATCGGTGAGAAAGTTAGTAAATTTTGAAATTAAATTCAATGAAAAGTAAAAAAAGTCTGTCCTCAAGTGGAATTCGAACTCACAACCTCGGTCTTCCCGGGACCTTGCTATACCAACTAAGCTATCGAAGATTCAGATAGCAAGTGGCAAAGCGAGGCCATATGATTTCCCACGCTGGCCTCGCTTTATCACTTTGCTCTCGGTGTCTTCGATATCTTAGTTGGTAGAGCTATGTCTAGGTAAGACGGAAGTTGTGAGTTCAAATTTCACTCAAGGGCAGACTTTTTCCACTTACCATTGCATTTAATTTAAAATTTGCTAACCTCCCCACCTACTTGCAATTGCAGCTTACATCCTTTGACGCATATATATATATATATATATATATATATATATATATATATATATATGGGTGTTTCTCTACAAATATTATCATTTGGAGTAGATTATTAAAAATAGAAAAAATTAACAAAATTATGCCTCACGCCCGAAATTTTTTTTAAGTAATAGAAAAATAGTCATGCTACTTAAGGAATACATTTATTTATTTATTTCCGTATCAAAAAAATTGTTCACAGAGGAATGATTATGAAACCAGAGGAATGATATTTTCAAGAACTAAACAAAAATGATATAAGTCTGAATGTATTTATATAAAAATTGAGAATAACAAAATTCATAAAAGTATATAAAAAGGACTTAAGCTTTTTTAAAAACATCAACTTCATTTTGAAATGTATAATAAGTTTTTTGTCATACATAGATATTAAAGGCAGCGGCAAAAACAATACATCTTTTTTATTGAGTCTAAACGCTTGAGTCTTTTGAAAGTGCACAGTTTAAAAAACATTACTTTTACTGCGTCGTTATCACTTAGGTCGCTCTGTGCAACACCCACATACCGGTAACTTGTTTTCGGCGTTTTGTATTCTATTAAAAGATAGGTTCCAGTTTTGATATTTCTTGGTATAAGTTCAAATACATCTGAAACTCTATTACTGGGACCAGCTTCATCATCAGAATACACTATATAACTAATGGTTCATTTTCAGAATCTGTTAATGACTCAGATCCACTAAAATCTTTATCTTTGTTAGGAGTACTATTGAGGCCGTTTCTTTGTAGGAAACATAATTTGCGGTACCGTTGGAGTACCAAGGTCCCTGTATTATTTTTCTGGCCAACGTAATAAATTAATGGCAATTCATCTTCAGGATCCACAAATGGCTCAGATTCACTTAATGCTTTTTCTTTAAAATATTGTAATGTACCCATAAGAAAGTGAATATTTTCCGTCTCAAAACAGCTTAATGAAAAAAAATGTAAGAGTCCTGAGGAACAGTCGTCCATAGTAATTTGATGTACTCGATTTCCTCGATGTTGTATTTGGTAACTGTAAAATATGTTTTCCTTAAGACCTTTAACTAGGGCTTCAAAGGAATCAATATCTTTTCCTTCAGAAACTAGCCTATCGGCAATTCTTTTAGTGGCACCTCCAATGCCATCCGGGGTTCCTTTCCCATGCCCAGCCTCATAATAGTTCCAGGTGAATTTAGAAATTTTTGGGTAGAGTTTATGAAGCTTTACGGCCAGAAAGTAAAACATGGTTTTGTTTCTGTACCGGGTTGAGGGGCCGTCACTTACAAAATGAATGGTTTTGACACATAGAGTTTTGTCAATATGCAACAATATAGGTTTAAGGTAAGTCCAAATCGCTGATGCATTGTGTTGAAGACATTCGGACAGTGTATAAAAGGACTTCGATCCTATGCCATTTTCAGTTTTAAAATAAATAACTACTGTGTGGAGTGAAACCTGTTGCCTCGAACCACCAAAATGAAATTCTTCGGCATACTTTCGGCTGTAATTTTCGTTAAAGTCCATGTGTACCATAACTTCGTTTTGATTTAGAGCAGCTCTTTTGGAAGAAATTTGGATGAACTGATAAAGTACTCTACCTCTGTGTTTTAAAAAACCATTTAATGATTTTTCAAAATCAGAGATAATGTTATGAATGGGCATTATACATTTTTGCTTTGTAGTTTTCATAGCAAATTTTTTTTTGTGTTTTACTATCTAGAAATGTGCCCCTTTTTATAATCCATTTGAAAAAGTGTCTTAATTTTGAACCATAGTGTGTTCTGTATAATATCTTTTTTCCGTTGCGTTCTATACATTTACGTAATAAGCACTTGACTGATTTGTTTTGATAACAAAGTGCTTTAACAATATCTCAACATTATTTTTTTCGAGAACGCTCATTCTATTTAAAGCCTGAATTATTAAACCCATATTTAAGCAAGGGGTACAGCCACACGTATCTCGGGCTGTTATCTTTCTAGGTACAATCCAAAATGGACGATTTTTGCAAAAAAAAGCATAACTAACTAATATTTCAGAATGGGCAATAAAAAAACGTTTATGTAAATTTTGCAATGTGTCAGTCAAGTAACGTTTTTGCTTGATAATTCTATTCTTACTGCAGTAATCTTTCTTACCTGGGCATAACTTGCTACTAGGATCTGATTCTAGAAACTTCCATATAGCATTTCTAAATCAGTCTTCGTAAATATTTTACTCCCACAACAAATATTTTTGAAATACTTTTTAACACGATACTTTTTTACTATCTTGCCTGAAATCACATTTTTAAATATTTGCTTTTCTTTAAAACTTTTAAGACTAGCATAATTTGTTTTAAGTTGATCTGAAATCACTTCCGCAAACAGTAACTTCTTGGCAACTTTTTTGTATTTTGATTATTGCTTAACATTTCTTTAACTTTTGTTGAAGGAGACAATAGATCGGTTTTAGTATTCTGTTTCTTAAGACGATGATATTTCTGTTTGTGTCTTTGGACTTTTCGTTGAAGTTTTCGTATCAGATTATAGATAAGATATCTCTTACTTCCCGTACGCTGTGGCGTATTTTCAAATATTGCTCTTTGTATAGCTCTTGGTATGGGAGCATTCAAATTACTTTCTTGATCTGAAGTAGGGGGTGTATCTCGCGATAATTGCATGAGTAAATTTTCATTTTCATTTTGGATCTGGCTTTTTTTATTTCTATATATTTGAGAATATTGCCGCCACTGTTTCTTCTTTTCCCTTTGAGCTCTCGCAGTTAGTTCAGCAATCAGCCTAATAACTTTTTTCTCTTTCTTCTTTAAATATTGATTTACTTCTTTCTGTTTTAATTTTTCTCTGCCCTTAAGAGTTTCTTTCAAACGCTCGTATCTTCTTTTTTCAGCTTCTCTTTTCTTGCTTAATTCCTTTTCGCGACTATCTGGTTGTTTGTGTCTTGTTCTGGCTATGTTTAACCTGAAAATAATACCTGTCTAACAATATTTACAAACTAATAAAATTTTAGAGTTGTACGAGAGAGGTTTAAAGTTAATGTTTTATTAGGACATCATGTTTATTATTTTCATGAAATATTTTTATAAAAATATAAATTGATGTTGAAAAGAATTAAACTTTTTCTTAGCGGCGGGATTCGAGTTCACATGTCTCTAAGATTTGTAGCTAAATAAGTTGCGCCGTAAACCTCTCGGTCGTTATAACATACAACAAAATTAATTAAAAGTAGCGATATCACGTCTATGTGTAGAGGGCATTTAAAAAATACAGAAGACTAGTATCTTACCAGTTAACAATTTGTTAAATTTAAGTAAATCCTGTACTAAGTTTTGAAATAATATTATTTTAAAAATATCTATGTTCCGTACATTAATTAATATTAACCATATTTGAAATAAAGTGGAATTATTGAGCGGTATTAAAGTAAGACACATTCCTCTGGCATGCCGTCATTCGTCTGGTATTTTTACTTCCAGAGGACTGACGCCAGAGGACTGACTAATTTTTAAATTCACGGCATTAAATAGCCTGCGAATTTCTTTCATAACCACAAATAATCACATTGCCGATTTGCGGCCCGACATTTATAGTTTATAGGTTCTAAAATTCCGTTAATTCTATTTTCAAAGAGAAAACACTTACCAGAGGAGTGACTGTTGATCTGTAACACCTTGTATTTTAACGCAAATTGTTTAAACAACACAAAATTGTTTACAAATACTTACTTACGATTACATGAGCACACACAAAAGTAGCACCGTAAATGGTTTTCTATTCACTTAATAAAATATACTAGTGACATCTAGTTGCACTTAATGGAACAATTTATTTTTAACCAGAGGACTGACGTTAGAATATGGTGACAAAATATAAAGGCGTATAATAAAAAAATCGTTATTATTTGTGTAAAACCAAATATGTCAATGGTTTTTACTACTTTTTATTAACCTGTATCGTATTTTATTTTGTATTTATTTGGAATAAAGCATGTTTTGTGGTCATGAAATTAGAGAAATTTTACTAAGTGACAGCCAGAGGACATGACTTTTTCCTACCTAAGTTAAAAAGAAAATAAGTAAAAATTTTTTTTTTGGTTCCAAATTGTACTGTATGTTTTAAAAAATACGTTTTCTGTTACTTCTGTGCAAAAAAAAATAACAAATGTGTTTTTGGTAAATCAATGTTAACGCAGAGACAATGAAATGTAACCTTTCTGGAGAAACATCCATATATATATATATATATATATATATATATATATATATATATATATATATATATATATATATATATAGGGTTTCCCAAAAGAACCGGAACGGTCAAATATGTCGGTAACAGATTAACGTAACGTTATGAAATTTGGAGGTTATCAATGGTGCTGCCGGACCTAAAAATAATATTTACAGCGTTGTCGGTTTTATAGTTTTTCCGATAGAGCTCTTAACTTTATTTAATCACTTATAATGTTGACCAAACCAAAGTGTTTTCAATCCAAGAATATCAAATTTTTCG
The DNA here is from genome assembly GCA_030620095.1 of Kuschelorhynchus macadamiae. Taxonomy (NCBI): domain Eukaryota; kingdom Metazoa; phylum Arthropoda; class Insecta; order Coleoptera; family Curculionidae; genus Kuschelorhynchus; species Kuschelorhynchus macadamiae. The sequence continues at coordinate 1,267,152 of JAUTXW010000335.1, forward strand.
TCTAGTAATTTTAAAAGATATGACAAGTCCGCATTTTCATTCAAAAGAACCGGAACGGTCAAATATCTCGTAAACGGATTAACATATCGTTGTAAAATTTGCCACCGGCAGGTTATCAATAGAGCCGGATTTAAAAATAATATCTACAACGTTGCCAGTTTTATAGTTTTTCTGATAGAGCTCTCATTTTTTTAAATACAATACTATGATTGTTTTTCGCTTATAATGTTGACCAAACCAAAGTGTTTTCAATCCTAGAATATTAAATTTTTCTTTTGGAAATTTTAAAAGATATGACAAATTTGAATTTTCATTCAAAAGAATCGGCATGGTCAAATATTTCTGTAACGGATTAGCATATCGTTATAAAAGTTGCTATAGGGGGATTATCAATAGTGTTAGATCTAAAAATAACTTTCACAATTTTGCCAGTTTTATCGTTTTTTCGATAAACTTCTCAACTAATTTTTTTAAATACAATGTTGTGATAGTTTTTTGCTCATACTGTTGACCAAACTTAAGTGCTTTCAATGCTAGAATAACAAATTTTTCTTCTGAAATTTTTAAAAGATATGGACCGTCTTTTCATTGAAAAGAAACGGAATAGGTCGCCCAGTTTTTGGCTAGTCTTTATATTTCATGATAGTAGATTTTTTAATTTGTTGCTCTGGATGTCAAGCATTAAATAATTCACAAATTTCTTGAAAGCTTTTTATTTTAGCATCTTAACCAATTAATAGTAGATTAATATTTAAATACGTTCAACTTTACTTAACCAAAAACCATTTTATCTTAATAACGATTTAAGTACCTTTCAAAATGTTATGACAGATGGTTGACAACAATAATTATTGTTGATTAGCTATTTCCAATGCGGACTTACCTTACTTTTAAAATTTCCAGAAGAAAAATTTGTTATTCTAGGATTAAAAACACTTTGATTTGGTTAACATTATAAGCGAAAAACAATCATATTATTGCATTTAAAAAAATAAAATTAAAAGCCCTATCGGAAAAACTATAAAACCGGCAACGCTGCAAATATTATTTTTAGATCCCGCACTATCGATAACCTCCCTATGGCAAATTTTATAACGATATGTTAATCCGTTATCGAGATATTTGACCGTTCCGGTTCTTTTGAATGAAAATGCGGACTTGCCATATCTTTTCAAATTTCCAGACGAAAAATTTGACATTCTAGGATTGAAAACACTTTGATTTGGTGAACATTAAAAGCGAAAAACAATCATAGTATTGCATATAAAAAAGTATAGTTAAGAGCTCTATCGGACAAACTATAAAAATGACAACGTATCTATATATATATATATATATATATATATATATATATATATATATATATATATATATATATATATATATATATATATATATATATATAAAACGTGCTAAATCTAGTGGGGCTGTAGTCAAAGAGAGGGGACCTTAGATTAAAACACTTTGTTGCTTTGCCAAGCTTTCGGCAACTGTTTATTGCCTTCCTCAAGACAGCCTAAAAATTGTTATTATTTTGTATTAACATTTATTTTAAAGAAAAAGTTGTTGTGGACTTACTACTTGGTTTTACTCTTGAAGAAACAACACTGAAAAATTCTCAACATTGCTAAAGACCTATATACATATTATTTACACCTTTTTATCACTAGTTTTGACTTGGATGTTGTTATATTAACACATTTTAAAATTCTTAAAGATTTGGTTTATTCCAACGTGCAGACACTGTCGGCCATTTTACGTATTTTAAAGGCAAATTATTATTGTAAAATGGAGAACGTGTTTTTTTTTATTTTTGCTCTCCTTCCCTTACTTCACACTAGTTGGTTTACGCGTTTTTTGTTTTTCAAATAATTGTCGACTGAGCACGAATCGGTAACGACGGTTTCCCAAATGTATAGTTGGAAAAGAAAAATGTAGATGGCGCATTAGTAAACAGTACTCTGCAAAGCTGGTAACCCAATCAGCACAAATCTTACAAGTTCTGTAATTGTTGGTTAAACGATGAAAACCTTTTATATTCTGTAGTACACTGTGCAGCTGATAGAGGGACATTTTCCACCATCGTGTTGTGAAAAATTTTTATATTTATTTGCTATGATTAGAAAAAAGGGGGAAAAAACAAATTACGTGAACAACACAACACCATGATTGAACTTTTCCTGAAACAAAAATGAAAAGGAAAATGGAAAATCATATATAAGTGCAAATAATCAATGCACAGTGCCCTACAGCATGAATATATTAGGACTAAGTTATTCAGAGATTTGGACAGCATTAGAGTCATTAATAGAAACAAAATTGTCCCCACTAATTCTTAACAGATATGAATATATTGTGCTTAGATTATTGATATCAGTTTTCTTATTCATTGTGTTTGTCCCTTGGTTGTGTATATGTATCATTTCAAGGAAATTTCTTTTATAATATCTTTTTTCTTTAGCAAGAATTTTTGCCTCGGTGAATCGAATGCTGTGTCCTGTGTCTATGAAGTGTTCTGATAATGCACAAGATTTTACAAACCTGCGGCAGTCGCTTTTATGTGAAGTAATTCTGCCTGACAAATTTCTAGATGTCTGACCTACATATATTTGATTACAGTTGTTGCAATTTATGGCATATACAACGTTATTATTTTCAAACGTGGAAAGTGGAGTCTTAGTTTTTGCATAAAGTTGTGAGACAGTTTTTATTTGTTTTTTGGCAAACCTTAGGTTTGGACTATCTTTGAAAACGTCTATTAATTTATCAGTTAAATTTTGAATAAAAGGAAGTGGGTAATATTTTATTGTTTGTGTTGGCTGACTGGTGTTTTCCTCTGTCGTTATATTATGGATTGTATTTAGTTGTATTGGATTTTCATTTGTGTTGCATAAAAACTTATTTATGATATTCAGAAGATAAGAGTTTTCAAGGAGTATATTTCTGAGCCTATCTAAGCTTTCCTGTTTGTAGTCTTTATGTGAGAGCTTAATAGCTCTATTTTTTAGAGCAGTTATTAAATTTATTTTCATTTTGTTAGGGTGGTAAGAATGCTATTTTATGTTACATGTCCTATACCTAGGTTCAAGCGTTCTTAAGATACTTGACCTTGAATCAAAAATGAACCTTCGGGGTGCCAAATTTTAAAATCTCGTATTTTTGTAAGTTTTGAAGATATAATCTTCATATTTTGCAGACGATCGGTAAATAATCTTAGGTTTCTATTTTTTTTATTGAATTTGTCTATTTTGCTACAGGGTGTCCTAAATTTAGCGGCAAACATTCACATTTTCAAAGCCGCTAAAGTCCGTTTTTTTAAATGGGACACCCTATAACTTTATGCACTATCAAATGTAGAATTTAATTTTCTATCGAACTGTATTAAGGTTCCCTATACCTATTCGTAACCATTTTGGAAATAATCAGGTTTTTATTAAACTATCACATGTATTTGCTAAATGCTTAGACCTTCTCGTAGCAAGCCATGGAAAAACAATTGTTGTGCTTTTCTATTCAACATGACAGCTGATTTGAAACTTTTAAATTAAAAAAAAATAACACTCAAAAGCTGATATTCTCAATTTATTTTATATTCGCGGAGAATGTTACAAAATATTGGAGAGAACGTGCCATGTTTTTAATGAAAAACATCCTCATTTATCGCCAATGAACAAGAGAAAATTGAAGAGGATTGAAACGAAATTTTTTCTTTTCGGATAAAGTTAAAGTTATAAAAAATGTAATAAATTGTTTACATTATTTTTAACCATATCTACTAAGTTCGTGATTGTTCTAAACTTGTTTTAGTGAACTTAAAAAAATTATAGCAATCTAACAATCAACAATAAATAAATAAAATAATAAAATTGATTTATAACAAATGTTCTATATGCTGTCCGTTCATTTGAAGACACATTTCAATTCTTCTTTGTACAGTTGCTGTGGCCCGTTGAATTTGTCCGTTTTCTAATTCGGCAAAAGCTGTTCGTATCCTATCCAGTAAATCTTGTTGGTTATTTACTGGGGAAGCATAGACTTTACCTTTGATAAATCCCCATAAATAGGGGTGTTAAATCAGGCGATCGCGGGGGCTATCTCCAAGGGCCATTGGGCCCAATCCAGCGATCTTCAAAAATTCGAGATAATTGGAGATAAACTGCAGCGGAATTATGTGCTGGTGCCCCATCTAATTGATACCAATAATTTTGCAGCTCACCAATAGGAATTTCATCTATAAATTCAGAAACCGTCCCTCGTAGAATTTCCAAGTACTTATCACTGTTTAAATTGTCTTCATAAATACAGTACCGCACCTGATCATTTAATACTATACCGAAAACATTGAAGCTAAACCTTTCTTGAGAACGCGTTTCGCGTAAAGCGTGCAGATTTTCTACTGCCCAGAAATGTTCGTTTCTTCTATTTGTTATTCCTTCTCTAGAAAATTTCGCTTCATCGGTCCAAAATATTTTTGAAAGGAATTGAGGGTCCTCTTGAATTTTCAAAAACATAAATTCGCAAAATTCTACTCGTCGGGCGTCATCACCAGGTCTCAAGGCTTGCACGTTTTGGAAGGAATAAGGGTGCATATGATGTTCGCTCAAGATTCTTTGGACACATGAAGAAGAAATTCCCAAATCGTTTTCTGCAGACGGTATTGAACTTTGCGGGTTTGCGTGAAAAAAAACTAATGTGTTTATTACGTTATCCTCGGCATTTGTTACTGATTTCGGAACATTTTTTGTAACTTTAACCTTGCCAAAATGCAAAAAGTTCGTTTCAATCCTCTTGAATTTTGACTTGTTCATTGGCGGCAAATCAGGGTGGCGTTCATTAAACACACGACACGTTCTCTCCAAAATTCTATAACATTCTCCATGAATATAAAATAGATTGAGAATATCAGCGTTTGAGTATTCTTCCATTTCGATTTAGAAGATTTAGTTTATCACTGACAGCTTTCGATAAATAACGCGTACTAATCATCTGTCATATTGGATATTGGATGTCAATTGTTTTCCCATGGCTCACCATTGGAACATGTAAACATTTAAGCAAATACATACGATATTTTTATAAAACCCAGTTATTTCGAAAATGGTTACGAATAGGTATAGGGAACCTTAATACAGTTCGATATAAAATGACATTCTACATTTGATAGTGGATAAAGTTATAGGGTGTCCTATTTAAAAAAACGGACTTTAGCGGCTTTGAAAATGTGAATGTTTGCCGCTCAATTTAGGACACCCTGTATAAAAATAGACAAATTCAATAAAAATAGAAACCTAAGACTATTTACCGATCGTCTGCAAAATATGAAGATTATATCTTCAAAACTTACAAAAATATGAGATTTTAAAATTTGGTACCCCGAAGGCTCATTTTCGGTTCAAGGTCAAATATCTTAAGAACGCTTGAACCTAGGTATAGGACATGCGATATAAAATAGTATTAAAATTCTCCGTAGAATCCAAAAATATCATAAATACAGGGTGTTCCATTTAAAATAAGCAAGTTGATACCAACTTCCGGTTAAACCGGAAGTGACAGGAAGTTGAAAATATTTCAAAATAGAAGTACCCCTTGACCTTACCTTAATCCCAAAATTTGAAATTTTTATCTAAATGGCATCATCAAAAACTTTTAATGAACGGGTTGCGTGAAAAACCCTGTATGTATATATATACATACATACATACATATATATATATATATATATATATATATATATATATATATATATATATATATATATATATATATATATATATATATATATATTATGTATATATGCTTTCACACATGTTTATTAAAAGTTCTTGGCCGGAAAAGATATATGTAGAATAGCAGAAATATATAATTTCTGCAGGTGCAAAACGGCCTACAAGAAGAATTGCTTTCGATTATGTCACAGGGTAGCCTCCTGCGATCATGATTTCTGGGCCTCTACCCTCATCATTTCAGTATGATAGACGTTTCGTTTACGATTTTGTCATATCGAGCAATCTGTTATTTCAGATCTCCCTGTGTACAAGCCCGCCTGATGAGGGTAGAGGCCCAGAAATCATGATCGCAGGAGCGTACTCTGTGACATAATCGAAAGAAATTCTTCTTGTATATAATATATATATATATATATATATATATATATATATATATATATATATATATATATATATATATATATATATATATATATATATATATATATATATATATATATATATAAAATTTCTACAAACACGGATGAAATCTGCAAAATAATGCCGACTAGTGAGACGTTGAAAAGTGGAACATCTCTGGCAGGTGGGGGGAAATCATCACTATGAAAAAATCGATAAGCGTTAAACCCCGATCGTAGCTCAAAAGCAACTAGCGATATTCCTTCAGTGTGATAATAAACTGACGAGCAAAAATATGAAAAAAAACCGAAAGGAAATTATAGTTTAGGTAATATGCCCCCCCAAATTAAATCAATGTGCAGTCAGTGACGTCGCTACGAAAATATCTTGGGGGGAGGTAGTCAGGGTCTAACCTATTAACTACACAATTTTCAAAAAAATTGGAGTATTTTGGCAACCAAAAAAGTAGAAAAAAATGTATTGTGAGCAAAGATTTGCGGTAATATCTTATTTGTCTAATTTAATAATAAATGCATAAGCATAGGTGATTTTTTGGCGTATCTGGGGGGGAGGTGATTACTCCCTCCCCTCATAGCGATGCGCTTGTGTGCGGTTCAAACACACAAACAAAAGTATTGTAAAATTGTTACAATTTTATTGACAAAGCGAAATTTACCTTAAAACAAAAAAAAACAAAACAATGAAAAAAACGAAATATTGATCGAAAAAAATCATATTTTTCGATAGGTCAATAAATATAATATTCGTTATATTCGTAACATTGTCGTAAAGCGGTTAATGAATCCAGGTGAAAGTAAATAAACAAACATATGCGAGGTGAATAATTTCGATGACATTGAAATTAAAATTACGCGGCCTTAAACTGAATTTTGTTATCGTTATACAAGCAAAATAAGTGAAGTTAAACAAAATGTGTACGGAACTAATATAGTAATTAAAGTGTATTAAAAAAAAAAAAGAAATCAGACAGTTCATTCCTTATATAATATTTTCAAATGCCCTGCAGCAACATGATTTAAGTAAACAAGCGAATAAAAAACATTTTAATGAGATTTATTCATTATAAAAATCAATAATGCAGTAAAAAGGTCTTTTAATGAGGTACGCTTGGGTTTTTTTCGGAAAAGTGCAAACATAGAGTTTGTTTTTGAATGTTCTGGAAGATGACTGTAAAGTTTTATGGCGTTGTAAATAATTGAATTTTTTTATTAATTCTGTGAAAGGAATGGGAAGGCATATGTAATGTCTAGCAGGGGCGTGCAGTCCATGAAAGCAAGGGAAGCAGTGCTTCCCCAAAAAAAAATTACAAAACATCTTCTAAAATGTAATTTTTGAAATAGGAAACTATTAATTTAGTTTATATTAAAAATGCTAAAATATTATCTTAATTATCAAGCCCATAATAAATGCGGCCTTGACTCCGACCCAGCCACAATAGAAAATCGAATAGAACCTATGCGGGCCGCTAGCTTCTCTGCCGCCAAGTCCTGTATACTTGATTTCCTGTGAAACCGCATATGAAAAATTTAACCACAAAAATGAAAAACTGTATTAGACATTTTTATCCGGAAAAACAATACGAACAATTTAAATGGCTAACAGGGTATGAAAATATAAGTAAATTATTTTGTTATCCATGTTTACTTTTTGAAAATGAAAAAGGTCTCTGGAATAAAACTGGTTTTTCCGATTTAAACAATTTTCATAAAGCTGTAAAAAGACACATTATGTCCAAAGGGTATTTGCAAGGCCGTCATAAAAGAAAAAGTCTTCGGTAGTTGGAAATTAGTCACCGCCAACACGATGAACTAGTCGATAAAAATAGGCAAATATTAAGACTTAATCGTCCAATTTATTGTATATTGTCATTTTAACTATTTTTATAAATAAAAGTATTCTTAGTGTTAATTGAGTATTTAAATATTGTTTATTGTACTATTTATGTATGGTAAATTTAGACCATATTAGTTGAATGAATTGTAATTTTATGGAAGCTTATTCACAAGAGTTTACTCTTTATAACAAATAAAGCGATTTTTGACTTTGACTTATCGATGTTGTTTGTTTTCTCGGACAGCAAGCGTCGTGTTTTTCGCGAAATGTTGAATCGAATCCAGAATGATTTAATTTCCGCTGTTGCAACTATTATTCTAAAAAGAATTAAGCAGGAGATTGGCGAGGCGCGGTTCATTGCTATTGTTCTGGACGAAACAACTGATATCACTAATTTTAACCAATTATCTATAGTAATACGCTACGTTAAAACAAACGGAAGTATTCAAGAGCGATTTTTAGGTTTAAAGAATGTGTTCGAAAATCGTACAGCAGATGCATTATATACCGTAGTTTATAACGTTACTAAATAAATCAACGGGAAGAAAAAATTTGTTGCTCAAACTTATGATGGAGCTGCAGTGATGGCAGGACAATTAGGTGGTCTGCAAGCTAGGGTTCGAGAAACTTTCCCAAGTGCTGTGTTTGTCAATTGTTTTGCTCATAAATTAAATTTAGTTTTATCCCAGTCCATCAATCACATTAAAGAGTGTACAGTATTTTTCGTTACTTTAAGTGGTATGGCTGCTTTTTTTCCAAGTCAACAAAACGTACACAAGCTTTGGACTCCATTGTCCACAAACGATTGCTCAAAGCAGCTCCTACTATAATGGAAGACTTGTGTTAACAGTATCTGAAAATCGTGAATCACTGATTGAACTATTTGAGAATATAATAGAAAATAATGAAACGTGGGACTCAGAAGCAATAGATAGTTCGAGGGGGTTTTTGGACTGTTTGAAACGGGATTTTAATTTTAATTATTTGTTGAACATATTTTCAGAAATATTTCCATTCTCGGACAATGTTTTTAATATATTACAAACTAAAACAAATGATATTGCTTTTTGCCTAAAAAAAGTGGATGATTTTAAGCCCATGTTAAGCCAAAAAAAAGATGACTTTGACCTGTTTTGGGAGAAAACGATGACGTTAAATGTAGAGCCACAAGCCAAGCGTCTTTAAACAGACAAGGTGGGAGATGTTCAAACATCATACAGACGCCTCTTTTATGAAATAATCGATTAAATTCAGCAACAAATAAACTATAGATTTAACGGTTTAAATGATTTTAAATTCCTCAAGCGCTGCAATTTTGATGCATTTAAAGGAAAAACTTTTCCAGAAGATGCGTTTAAATCTCTTCTTCTTCATTGTGGCCAGTTCTTCGACCGAGTGTTACTGCGATCTGAACTAAAAGTGATTTACGAAACTGATGACATTAGGACAAAAAATAACGCTAAGGAAGTAATGCAATTTTTAAAAGACAAGGAGCTGGAAGATGCCTACACCGAAGTGTCGAAATTGTATGAATTAGTATTGACAATATCTGCCACAAGCTCATCAGTAGAACGCAATTTTTCAACACTTAAACGTATAAAAAATTTCGTGAGAAATTCAACGGGGCAGGAGAGACTTTCACATACATCGCTGTTGTCCATTGAAAATAAACTTCTCCAAAATATGTCGGAGCATCGACGTTTTTATGATGACGTCATCGACGAATTTGCAAAAAATGATCGAAGAATCGAATTACATTACAAATAGGTAAGATTCTAAAAATTGCTTCCCTTTCTTAAAATTTCACCACACGCCCCTGATGTCTAGAGTTTCTGGTAGGATATACGTGTTGTGGCCTTTCCGGGAATGTGTTTATATGTTTTCTTATCAAACAGACGGTTTCTAAAATAAACAATGCAGGAAGTGTTAGGTTTTTGCATAGTCACAAAAAACTGAGGCGATGGGGTGGTTGTTATTGAGGGATAAGTAGACTTGGCTAAGCAACGAGAACATGGCGTCACTGGTGCACATGTTGGGTAAAAATCCAAACTGATCCGGGGATATTATCTGATGTTTAAAGAGAAATGGCCTAAGACGATTCTTTAGTAACCTTTCAATGATGTAGAGCAGGGGTGCTCAAACGGTCGATCGCGGGTGCTTTTTGAGTAATCTCGAGAAGAAAATTTTTTTTAATAAGTAGGTACTTAACTAAACTACAAAAATTTATTACGTAATAAAATAACACTCTACTAGCGGCAAAAGGCGGCTTTATCAAAGAAACGCGCGGTACTTGTCAAAGAAAAGCCGCGTTTTTTATTCTTGCCGCTTTTCTAGAAATTTCGGGCGGCGCGTTTGACGGGAACATTCGAGACATTCTGAATTGAAGGCAATACTACGTCGATACAAAGTTTGTTATTAAATAGTACAAAATGAGTGCAGCGAAGAAATCTAAAACGTATCATTTTAATAACGATTGGGAGGAAGAATTTTTGTTTTGTATGGTGAAGGATAAGTGCATTTGTCTTATTTGTTGTGCGTCAGTTGCAATACCTAAGCATGGTAACTTAGAGAGGCATCATAAAACGGTTCATAAAAACTATGAAAAGGATTTTCCGCCACAGAGTGAATTAAGAAAACGAAAAGTACGTGATTTGATATCTTGTTTGAAAAAAAAACAAACCATGTTCACAAGACCAGCCAAACAATCAAAAGTTGCTACGATCGCGTCATTTAAAAAAAATATCTCATATATTGGCGAAACAAAAGAAACCATTCGAAGATTGATCGGTTGTGAAGGAAGCATTTATTGAAGCGGGTGAGACTTTATTTGGAGATTTTAAAAATAAAACAGAAATAATGTCTGCTATTAGAGAACTTCAGTTATCTCGTTCGACTGTCACAAGGCGTATTGAAGTCATGAGTCAGGACATGGCAGATAAACTAAAAAATGATATCATGGAATGTACATACTTTTCTTTACAGTTCGACGAATCCACCGATATGACAGACACTGCCCAGCTGTGTATTTTTATTCGGATGGTATTCAGTGACATGTTGGCTAAGGAAGAATTTTTGACAATCATTCCTCTGAAGGGGAAGACCCGTGGCGAAGATATATATGACGTTTTCTTCAATTTTGTAAAAAAACTACAAGCTACCAATATATAAATTAGTGTGCATTACAACCGATGGAGCACCAGCAATGACTGGAAACAAAAACGTTTTTGTGGCATTGTGTCGAGCTAATGAAGATTTCCCTTCCTTTTTCAATCCACTGCATTATACATTAAGTTTTGTGTTCAAAAGTTTTAAACACGGAGGAAATTATGGGCATTGCAACAAAAATTGTGAATTCCATCCGGGCACGTAGCTTGCAACGGCGGCTCTTTAAGTTGCAGTGGAAAATAGGGAGTCAGCTGAACACACTGATTTAATTCTTCACACAGACGTCAGGTGATTGAGTCGCGGAAAATTCCTAGAAAGGTTTCAAGAATTATTGCCCGAAATAACAGCTTTTCTAGACGAAAGAGCTGATGAGACTCAGAGGTTGAAAAACAAAAAATGGCTGACTGATTTGGCATTTTTTACTGACATCACAATGCACTTAAACACCATTAACTTGGAGCTTCAAGGTAAAGGAAAAACTGTTATTGAGATGATTAGCGCAGTAAACGCATTCAAAAGTAAATTGCAACTTATGATAGATCAACTGAAAAGATCAGGATCTGAAACATTTTCCGTCTTTGAAAGCAAGGATTCCTCAGTTGAATTATGATACGTATGAGGCTGAATTATCAAATATTTTGGGACAATTCGAAATGCGTTTTTATGATTGTAGTAAATTGGCAAATGTAGCATCATTTATGAATTATCCTTTTTCATGTAAAAACATTGAGGAATTAGCTACTGAAATACCAAGTCAGGTTAATATGAACTCATGTTCTGTTGAAAATGAGTTGGTGCAGATTTTATCAGATATACATCTCAAAGCTACAGCATCTGATACAAATTTCTGGTGTTTTATATCTGAAGATAAATATCCGAATCTAAGGCAAATCGCCCTTCAACTGACAGCAATTTTTGGGTCAACTTACTTGCGCGAGTCTGCATTTTCTGAAATGAAGATAATTAAGTCAAAATATCGCAATCGACTAACTGACGATTATATGTCACGCTTGCGATTAGCACTCAGTTGTTACGTACCATCTTATGAAAAGTATGCTGAGGACATGCAGTGCCACGCTTCAACATCCAAAGTCACTCCTTAGTTAAGTTTAACACCATATGTAACTCTTTTGTTTTGTAACAAACAATAAACTCGCAATTTTGAATAACTATGAGTTTTTTCATTGATATTGTAGAGATGAACCTAACTAAACCTAACCCAAACCTTGACTAAAATAATATATATTGTGCGGAAAGCTAATATCTATATATGCTACGGTACACCTTACCTAGGTAGGTAGGTAGGTAGGGTGTATGTATCGTGTATGTACGACAATCCTGCATCACACATACTTGCAGCCTCTCAGAGTCGATCGTAAGTAGTCTAAAAATATTGAGGTAGATCGCCAGCAGTTCAGCTTGAGTTCAGGTTTGAGCACCCCTGATGTAGAGCAAATGGGCGATAATTGCAAGAGTTAGTTTTATCGCCCCCTTTATGAAGAGGAATAATTATAGCTGTTTTAAGGCATTCAGTGAATATACCTTGTATAAGGGATTCATTTATTAGTGCTGTAAGGGCCTCTTTGACTGTGAGCGGCAGGTTTAGGAATATTTTAATTGATAGGTCATCAGTGCTACACGTAGATTTGTTTGTGATGTTATTCATTTCTTTCAAGAGTACCATGTTGATGGAGGGGAGAAACGAAAGAGGGTTCAAACTAGACGAGATACCAGAGGTAACATTTTTGCTTACATTTTTATTATTTTAAAGCTGCAGAATCAGGTGCTGCAAGCGGTTCGCGTTTTGGACATGAAATGGTGGCAGAAATAAAACAAAAAAAGACAAAGTACCGGTGGCGTATTTAAAGGGGAGTTTGAAGGTTAAGACACCTCAGAGTAAGTTTTACTTAAACTAAAGTAAAATAAGTATAAAGTGAATGCTTACAAAAAGTAAGGACTAAGGAATTTTTAAATACGTCACTGCAAAGTGCATTTCACAAAACTACAACTTTAGAAAAGTGTTTAGAGTTGTGGTAGTTTCTAGAGAAGCAGTTTTAATGCCAAATTGGCTGTGTTCGGGTGTTTTCCGATAAAACAACGAGAATTTCCACGATGCAGTGGTTGTATTTTGTTATTTTTGTGTTTCCTTTTTCCTTCTGATCTTCCCAGTTGTTACATTTATGTTGGTTTGCAACGCAAAAGTTCCTAAAAGTGATTTTACTTGTAGTATTTGTAGTTCGTAACGATCAGTGCTGTTTCAACTTTCTATAAATATTTGGATTTTTCTATTTTTTGCTTAGGCAATAGTTCCCGTATAGGGCCGAGCCTAGGGTATCTGCCGTCCGGGTGCAAGAAGTAAATTTGCCGCCCCCACTAATGTAAAAAAATTAGGTTGTCGGTAGGGAAGGAGTTCATAATTTATCATGCTCAATAAACAGATAACAAATTTAATATTAAAATAACAAAGTATTTATTAACAAATACATAAAAGAACAAAATAAAAATACATTCAGGAAAAAAAAAACAAAAATAATTAAACTTGTTTAAATACTAAAATCTACTTTTCTCGCTTTTTTAGTAGCAAATTCCCTAATCAAGTCGCCTACATCCAAGTTGTTAGAAATATCTTCTTCAATACTTATAATTGCTAAATTTGAAAGCCTGAATTGAGTCATGTTGGACCTTAAGTAGGTTTTGATTAGTTTTAATTTCGAAAATGACCGCTCTCCATGGGCAACAGTAACCGGCATTGCTAAAAATATTCTTAAAGCTACAAATAAATTCGGAATGCCTGTTAAATCATTAACTACTAAATAAGTTAATACCTCTTTAGCCGACATATTATCTGTAGTAAGAATATAAATTGACAAAGTATCAATCTCAATGTAAAGGTCAATTGCATTTATGTCCATATTTTTTGTTGCCAGGTCAGTTAATTCAGTTTCCAATTTTTTACAATATTGCATTATTTCATCTTTATTAAATGCTCCTAAATTATTTCAAAAACCAAGCGTTTTTATATATCTCTTGAAATCTTGGAACCTTTCGTCTAGTTTTGAAATGGCAATGTCGAGAATGTAAAAATAAAAATTAACTTTGAAATTTTGCTCTGGAGATTAGATAGGCTCATCTTTGTGTTCATAACAAAAAAAACCATTTTTTTTCTTGGTCTAACTAACTCAACAGCTGGAAAACAAATTTCGCAATCTATTTCTTTCGCAATTTTTGTGGCTTCATTACGCACTTTGGTAAAACCATTTTCAGATCTAAGGTTGGTTAAAAATATTTTAATATCTTTTAAGATTCGCACAGCTTCTGGCAAAACTGGTAGATTTTTGCATTATTTTGCTTACAACATTTATTTTTGATAAAATATTGTACCAGATAACTAATGGACATATAAATTTAAAAGACTTTATTTTTTTAATTAGGGATATTGCAATATTTTTTGTGTCATTATCTCTAGATTCATCGCTATAAACGGCAAAGAGAGCATCATAAATTTTTTCTAGTTCAAATCTGAGGGTTTTGATAGCATCGACTCTCCCAACGGGTATCAGATAGCGGCTTTACTGTTAGGTTGGGAAGTTTTTTCATAATACCCCATCGGTAGGTTGAGGCCGAAAAAAACACATATATTTCCTGAATAATGTTAAAAAAGGTTGTTACTTCAAGAGAGCATTTTGCAGCGTCATTTCCGACTAAATTAAGCCTATGTGCCGCACAAGGTACAAAAAAGGCTCTAGGATGAATATCCAAGATCTTTTCTTGCAGACCATTATGTTTGCCTTTCATATTGGCACCGTTATCATAGCCCTGACCTCTGATATCATCAATATTGATATCAGCTTCTTCTAAATATTTTAATAAAAAGTCAGTTAAACCCTGATCAGTAGTATTAGTAACTGGACAAAATCCTAAAAAATGCTCCTTGATTTCAACACTTTTTGAATGCTCATCAATAAACACAACCCTAACAATAATAGTTATCTGTTCTTGGTGACAATTAAGAATTATAGAAAAATATTTACATAATTTTAAGCTGTCAATAATATTTCTCTTTATTTTTTCTCTTATGAGAAAGATTAATTCATTTTGTATTTGATCACCCAAATAACTGGTCATTTGTTTAGTATTTTTTTGAACCTTATCTATGTGTTCGGCCATTAGGTTATCAAATTTGGCAATTGTCTGAATAAGTTTCAAAAAATTACCGTTACCTTTGTCAAAAAGTTTTTGATTGCTGCCCCTAAAAGCTAAATTTTGCTGAGCTAAAAACTGAATTACAGATACAATTCCTTCTAAAATAGATGTCCACCTTCTTTTTTCCATCTGAATTATATTTTGATTGACAGAGTCAACCGTAATACCTTTTTCAATCGATTTTTTTAACTCAACCCATTTTCTAACAGTTTCAAAATGTCCCTTACTTGTTTCGTGTCTTTCTAAGGTTCGAGACAAATGTCGCCAGTCACTATATCCGTTATCATCATTAAAACTATTAACAGATATCCCTAATAATTTACAACAAAAACTGTACATTGAGTTCTTGGATTTTGAATAAACAAGCCAAGTTCTAGGAACTTTTTCATTATTACTTAATGTTTTTTCAAAGTAGGTACCGCTAAAAGATCTATTTGAATTATTTACAGGATATGTCATATTTTTTTACTATACTGGACCTATTTCAAGAATTGTTATCCTAATATTATCTGTTAATACTTGAGGCCAATAGGCTGGGTCTTTTAAGAGTTCCTCATTCACCTTACCAACAGTTTCGGTTTGTATATTTGCTGGCGTGTTCGTCGTAGCTTTATTCGTTGTGTTCTTTTCTTTACTTCGGTGTCCGAATCCGATTTACCTTCTTCGTGCAGCTTTTTCCAATCCTCACTTGAATCAAAACGTGCAGCATCTAGGTGTTTGCTACTTGAAGGTTGTGGTTCTTTGCTGGTCGTAGACGTAAAAAACTTTTTCAATGACCCAGCTAATTGTTTTTTATCTTTCTCCAACTTTCTTTTTCGGTATTGTGAACCAAAAAGTCTCTTTCTACCATCAGCCATCTAAATCATACAATTAAATTTCAAAGTTCAAGTCAAAATTTAAAATATCATTTTTTTTTTTAATATTGGGAAGAACTAAATCATATTCTCTGGCATCTCACCTCGTCTTTTTATTACTAAAGTTGAGTTAGGATTTTAATAATTATACTTAGATAAAAATAGTTCAGTGAATAAAATACCTAGCTTTGAAACACGGACGAGATGCAAGACAAAAGAGGCTTTATCATAATAATAATAATTTTAAAACGTACCATTCACTATTATTAATCACATTAATCACAATACTCAACACTATATCATAGAATAATAGAAATAAATCAAATAAATACTAATATTCAACAGGCAACTGAGGTGACTTGATTATAGTTTATTTGTTTTTAGTTTTTAAGTTAAACGCATTAAAAAAATTAAAGAAACTAACTTGCAGACCCCAATAATGTTTGCATACTATTTGTCTCACGTAAATAGAAAAACAAAAAATGGCTGATTTGCTGACGTTCAAATACGCAGCGACAATTCGGAAGAAATTAATATTCCAAGAAAATTGTACAGGGTGTCCGGATTTGGTTGCAAAAGCAGGGTATCTCGCTTATTTTTAAAGATAGAACCTTGCGGTTTTCACGAACCTGAGCTAATTTTTTGTGAAACTCATGAAGCCGTAAACAAAATTTTCATAGCCTTCTTCGTTTATGAGATACAGGGCGAAATAGAAAATGGGACCCCCCTCATATCTCGGTTATCCTTTAACTTAACGCAAAGGGAAAAATTGCTGCTTATGCAGTTTTTTACGCTGGATCCAGTGACGTAGTCATATTTTTCATTTGAGTTGTTATTTTTTAGATATGACCCAAAGTTGTTTTTTTAAATGGGACACCCTGTATTTGTCCAGAAATTGATTTGTCCTTTTAAAAGCTTCTCAAAAATATATAATAGTATGGGTCTATTTTAATAAACAACAAAAATTCTAATTTTTATAATTATCATCCCAAATTTTGCAGTAAGCCATGCAAAACGATGCCGTTTTCTTTTGTTCTCTTGGAAGCAAATGACATTTCCCAATTTTGTACGCGTATATAAAATATAGCGCTAGTTTTTTGTATTTATTTATTGTGTAAAAATATATTTGTATTATTATGGAAGAAAACCAAACTTTCGAACATTATGAAAAGTACGATATGTTAGCTTGTTTTATATTAATAAAAATGTTGAAGCGGCTTCTGAGATGTATTTTAACAGGTAAATAGTTAATTTTTAGGTATGTTGAAATACTATTGCTTAATTTGTATTTAGATATCTAGAAAGGAGGCAACCTAATATATCCACTTTTTATCGGATAAAAAAGAATTTACTTAACCACGGATCATTTATCAAACCTCGTAGGAAAACATATAATAAAGAAAATCGGGAGGCTGAGGAAATTACGGTTTTGGCTAATGCAGAAGCTTACCCTACAAACTCTTGTAGGGCCAGTGAAAAGAGCATAGTGATTCCAAAAACTAGAGTTCAAGAAATTCTAAAAAAGCACAAATACCACCCATACAAATTTAGGCTCGTGCAGCACTTACAGCCAGGGGATGCAGGGCGTCGGGTAGTCTTCTGCAGTTGGTTTCGAGAAAGATGCGATATGGTTAGAGATTTTGAAAGGAAGGTTATATAGTCAGACGAAGCACATTCCAGTAATTCTGGTATACTTAATAGGCACAATAGTAGATTCTGGTCCCAGGAAAATCAACACCAAATATTTCTCAGAAGACAGCAGGGCAGGTTTGGTCTAAATGTGTCCTGCTTCACATTAGGAACACATATAAAATTTTATATATTTGAGGGAAATCTAACAGCCAATCGTTATATAGAAATTTTAGAGGCAGCTATACCTGAATTACTTGACGATGTTCTTCTAGCGCAAATTAACCAAATTTATTTTCGACAGGACGGTGCTCCTGCACACAATTCTGGAATGACGAGATTATTTCTAGACAATAATTTTACCAATCAATGGATCGGAACAAATGGACCTATAAGATGGCCCCCTAGGTCCCCAGATTTGTCGATTTTAGATTTCTTTCTATGGGGATATCTGGAAAATAGAATTTACAAAGACCACTATGATAATGTTCAAGATTTAGGAAATGCAATAAGAGAAAATTTTCGCTATTTACAAAATCATCCCGTTATTTTGCTTAATTCCCTAAAACGAATACGAAAATTGTGCGAAGCATGCATAGAACAAAATGGAAATCAGTTTGAACAGTTCTTTTGATTTCCTTGGTTACTGTAGTTCTTATACGACAGTTGATTTTTGCTGAAAGGCTTGTTACATAATAATTTATTCCTGTTTTGTTCTTGTGTTACATAAATCTAGGTAGGTGGTACTTTTTTGGTGCGAAATTATCAATACATATTTTGATAAAATAGATTTAATTACATATTTATTTTGATTTATTGTTAGGATGTAGATATTGTTAACGACTTTAAATAAAAGGCAGCATTGTTTTGCATGGCCTACTGCAAAATTTGGGATGATAATTATAAAAATTAGGATTTTTGTTGTTTATTAAAATAGACCCATGCTATTATAAATTTTTGAGAAGCTTTTAAAAGGACAAATCAATTTCTGGACAAATATACAGGGTGTCCCATTTAAAAAAACACTACTTTGGGTCATATCTAAAAAATAACAACTCAAATGAAAAATATGACTACGCCACTGGATCCAGCGTAAAAAACTGCATAAGCAGCAATTTTTCCCTTTGCGCTAAGTTAAAGGATAACCAAGATACGAGGGGGGTCCCAAAATGCAAAATTTTTTATTTCGCCCTGTATCTCATAAACGAAGAAGGCTATGAAAATTTTGTTTACGGCTTCATGAGTTTCACAAAAAATTAGCTCAGGTTCGTGAAAACCGCAAGGTTCTATCTGTAAAAATAAGCGAGATATCCTGCTGAAACCAAATCCGGACACCCTGTACCTACCTAATCATTTTTTGTAGTGTTAGCGCGTTCGGATTGTCTTTTTTATCTTTGCCGCCCGACTGCACGCACAATTTCGGCATTGTTTTTATATGTAAAATAAAAATGATTCCTTGAAACGCCGACATCAATAAAATGCAACTGATTTTAGAAAGTTTTTTGCATTTTGCGAGGTGCCTTTTTTATTCTTGATAATATAAAATTTTTTTAATGTTATTTTGCCCTCCCGGGTGCCATGCACCCCCGGCACGGCTCGGCCCTGTTCCCATACGATTTTTTTTTCTAATACTTTTGTTTTTAATATTACCAATAAATACTTTGATTAAAAAATGTTTCCCTGGGCAAAGATAGGAGAATAGGAGTTCATTAACAATACAAAATGTATATTATATGTAAAAATTTTGACAAAAAATACAATTTCTTCACTATAGAATGACAAATATAACAATTGTATATAAATAACTAATTTTCAATTATAAAATTATAAACTTAATATTGTCAATCACTCAATACGCTAGCAATGGCCCCCTTCTTTTAGTTTGGCTATAAGTGTGTCTACGTCAGGTACAATTTGACCAGCTTGCCTGGTGGGTGGTTCTTCAACACTGATCACCTTTATCCTAGGTGAAGTGTCAACTCCTAGATCTTTGGGAGACAATTTTTGGATTGGCTTCTTTTTGGCTTTCTGAAAAAACATAATATTTTTTGGCCTTTGGAACAAATATCTATAAAAAATTATCTAATAATCTAAAACCAGTATTATTAAAAAGTTTTCTTTTTATTTATATTTATTTCTGGTAGCTTAAAGTAATCCGATTATTGAAAGCAACTTATATCCATATACGAAGTTTTACAGAACCGAACCGCTTTAAAAACCCGAACACATGTGGGTCTAGGGTCCATGCGACTTTAAAAGTTGTCCGGATTTCCGAATGTTCTAAAAAAGTTTTTATTTTTAATTATGCCATACAATATCACAAAACATATAAAACATCAATACATGAGTACAGGGTAGACATTTTATGGTGATACAGTTCCTTATGTAGAAAACGGTAATAATTACGACAAAAAGTTAAATACAAAAGTTGTTTGGATTCAATTAAATTTTTACTTTATTTCACTTTTGCTTATACAGGAGGTTTCGTTTTGACGTGACACATGTCAGCTTTCTTAATTTAAATGGGATACCCTATATATTATTACATATTTCGATTCTACTGTTAATTTGCGAAAGTTTTTATGATAACATCTATATTTGAATTCTTTATCGTTTTTGAGTAAATTGAGTTTTTAGAATTCTTTTAAAAAAAACATATTTTAGAAAAAAATTTTTTACCTATAAAACTTTAATGGAACTGACTAATATCCTAAACATGCATTACTAAGGGTTCAATTCAACGAGTTTCCATGCTGGTCTTACCAATTCATAAACAGGGTGTTAAAAATGGAGAGCAAAACAAACAGAACTTTAAATGTAAAAATCTCCTGTTTTTCAAATGGAACACCTTGTATATTTTTATTTCATCTGATTCAGCATTCAGTTACCTATCATTACTCATATATATGTCCTATACCTAAAATGAACAGTTTCGATTTTATTAGATGTTTTCTGGTTTGACTATTTTTTTTTTAATATAAGTAAACAGATGAAGTGGGCTAAAATAAAAATGTCGTAAACTAAGCCTTATTCTCAATTCCTTAACACAGATAGCGACTATAAATAATGTTAGAAAATAAAAATAAAAGTGAAATATTATGTAATTTATGTTCTTATTATTTAATGTTTACGAAAATAAGGGAGAGACAAAAAAAATATCTTGTGCCACACGGTATAACTAATAACTAACTGAGTATTAAACATGATTAAAACAGATTATAAAAAATTTTCAATATGGCCACCGTCCATTGCGATACATGAAGTGTAAATAGCCTCCATTTTTCGAATAGCGTTCCTTACCGAATTAGATGCATTAAAATTATTGATCTCTTCCCTGATTTTTATTTTTAACTCATTTCTATTATTAGATCTATTTTTATAAACTTTATTTTTTAGTGCACCCCACAAAAAGAAGTCTAAAGGGCTTAAATCAGGGCTTCGTGGTGGCCAGGATATTAAACCATGTCTTCCTATCCACAATGGAAAATGTTGATTAAGGAAATTTACTACCGGTGCAACCGTGTGGTAAGGGGCGCTATCCTGCTGAAAAATGATATTTTCTCGAATATTTACTGGCAAATCGTTGATAAGGGGCATGATTTCATTCCTAAGCAGCTCCAAGTATCTTTCGCCATTTAACGACCTGTCAAAAAATATTGGTCCGATAATACGGTCGCAAATAATTCCGCACCACACATTTACGGTTTGACGGCCTTGTTTTTTGATTGCTTTTATTAGATGTTTATTAGTTTGAGACCAGTAATGAGGGTTTTTCCGATTAAAAATACCCGCCGTATTAAATGAGGCCTCATCAGTCCAAAGCACTTTTGAAAAAAACACATTTTCGAACTGCCGGTCCATAATATCACAACAAAAAGTCAATCTTTCATTAAAGTCTAATTGTGATAATAATTCAGTTGGAAGAAATTTATAAGGATGATAACCATTCACCTGCAGTGTTTTTTAAATACTTCCTCTACTGACACCTGCAATGTCTGTGTCAGCATCTCTTTGGGATCTTTCATCTTCCTCGAAATAAAGTAAAATCTCCAGTTGTTTTTCCTCAGTGAGGACAAAATTGGGACGATTTTTCTTAGAGTTTTTAAGGACACCATTTTCCAAATCACGCACAATTCGAAAAAATATAGTCCTGGAGGGAACTCGATTATTAGGATATTCCCTCGAATATTTTCTAAGGGCTAACCCTAGACTTTTATTATTTTTTATGAAACAGTTGTATAATTTCAAACGTTCACCTAAACTATATAAAGCCATTTTTTAACAAATATCGCAGCAAAAATTTGACAAAAACGACAAACAGAGCAAATCTCAACTTAAGTCAACAATTGCATTAGGTTATTTCCTAAGCCTATCTTGATTTTTTTTAGTTTCTGATCTCATTTACTGGCAAAATTCCGGGATAAATCAGAAAACGGCTAATAAAATCGAAACTGTTCATTTTAGGTATAGGACATATATATCAGTAATGATAGGTAATTGAACGCTGAATCAGATGAAATAAAAATATACGGGGTGTTCAATTTGAAAAACAGGAGATTTTTACATTTAAAGTTCTGTTTGTTTTGCTCTCCATATTTAACACCCTGTATATTAATTGGTAAGACCAGCATGGAAACTCTTTGAATTGAACCCTTAGTAATGTATGTTTAGGATATTAGTCAGTTCCATTAAAGTTTTATAGGTAAAAAATTTTTTAAAAAAAAAATATGTTTTTTTAAAAAAAATTCTAAAAACTCAATTTACTCAAAAACGATAAAGAATTCAAATATAGGTGTTATTATAAAAACTTTCGCAAATTAACAGTAGAACCGAAACATGTAATAATATATAGGATGTCCCATTTAAATTAAGAAAGTTGACATGTGTCACGTCAAAACCAAACACCCTGTATAAACAAAAGTAAAATAAAATAAAAAAATAACTGAATCCAAACAACTTTTGTATTTAACTTTTTGTCGTAACTATTACCGTTTTCTAGATAAGTTACTGTATCACCATAAAATGGCCACCCTGTACATTGTAACTATCTTAAATAAATCGATATAGATTTAGTTAACATACATTTACTTAACAAATAAACATATCATAACTACACAGGATAGACTCTTCTCGTAAGCGTAACGTTCGCCGTTTCTCGCCGACCGCAAAGATCAATGACCGGGTGAGTGACGTCATCCGGCCTTGTAAATCTAAAGATTTAGTATTAGTTACATTGCTCTGTAATAGAAATTTGCCTTTTAAGCATTGTTTTCTCAATATTCTTTAGTTTTTACGAGGTCATACAAGTTTGAAAAAGTGGTGTTCGTGCATAGTGAAACGTAATTACCTAAGGAAATAATTAAAACTTCTTTTATAATAGATATATTTATTTTTGCAGAAGTCTACATAACAAAAAACAATGTCTGGGAATATGTGTGCTATGTATAATTGCAAAAATAGTTACAAAAATCAATTGCCAGTTGTAACTTTTTATAATTTCCAAAATTAATTATTATAAAGAAACAGTGGGTACACCGGTGCAGTAGAGAAATGTTAGCTATAGATATATTTGGATTCTTCATTATTTTTTTATTAATTTTTCAGGAAAGTTGTGTTTTCTTTTAACATATAGCAGGTACTTTTAATTTTAATTTTTGCTCTGAATTATTGTTTTTTTAGTATTAATGAAAATTTCAACCTTGTTAATTAATCTAAAAAGTTATTTATACTTAGGTATCAGTAGTTATTGGGTTTTTCGTTTCTATTTTTGTTGTAAGTAAAAGTGGTTATATTAAGGTATTTTTACATTATTTTTTAATTTTGAAAAAAATATGTATGGCAATAGCAAAAATTATTAAAAAATCGGAAGGAAATAGGAAAGTAAAAAATATTATATTTTTTACTTTCCTAATTGAAAATCACTTTACCTATTTGCTTTTTAAATTAATACATTTAGGTACCTAAATTACGAAAAAGTGCTTACTTCTATGTAACGATTTGGGGCAACCTATCATAAAAGTACATAATATAACAAAATTTCATGAATTTAAAAGGCACTCATAATAATATATTTTTGTCTTGACATAATGTTTAAATTATTTCCTAATCATTTATTTTTAGGTCCAATTATGAATTTCTAAAACATTTTGATGAGCAAATGACCATTGCTTATTGACTGAAATTCATATGGTAATGTTGCTCAGGTTGCACTATTAGTTAATATAAAGTTTGTTGTAATTTATTGTATTAAAAATCAAAATAACAGCATCAAAAGGCTAAACTATATTATCCTCCTATAGAAATAACTAGTGGCGGCTCGTGGTGAATTACATTGGGAGGTCAATAACAAATTTAAAAATAGGCATACTTAAAATAAAAATAAATATCTTATCTTTAAATTAAGCTTTAAATTCTCTTGAAGTTCAGGTCTACTCTTCGTTCTTTAGAACTGGAAAAATGCTGAATCACACGTTTGTTAAAATTGCACGCACATTCCTTTTATAAACGATTTCTCGATACTTAACATTGCTAAAGCGGATAGTCTATCATGGCACAATTCCTCAACAAAATTTATAAGCCCTCAAAAAAACCCCTGGATTTTCAGACAAAGCCGTTTCATCGTGGCCACGTAGTGCTAGCTCGAATGCCCCACAAAATTTTACAGAATCTATAATTTTGTTTAAAATATAACGATTTTTGGATACATTTTCATTAAAATCTCTCAGGCCGGGGTGCTCAAACGGTCAATCGCGAGTGCTTTTTGAGTAGATCTCGAGAAGAAATATTTTTTTTAATAAGTAGGTACTTAACTAAACTACAAAAATTTATTACGTAATAAAATAACACTCTGCTAGCGGCAAAAGGCGGCTTTATCAAAGGATCGCGCGGTACTTGTCAAAGAAAAGCCGCGTTTTTTACTCTTGCGCTTTTCTAGAAATTTCGGGCGGCGCGTTTGACGGGAACATTCGAGACTTTCGTTCACGCCGATATAAATGTTGCGCCTGTAGGAATTGGAGTCATTCTGAATTGCAACTTGAAGGCAATACTACGTTGATACAAAGTTTATTATTAAATAGTACAAAATGAGTGCAGCGAAGAAATCTAAAACGTATCATTTTAATAACGATTGGGAGGAAGAATTTTTGTTTTGTATGGTGAAGGATAAGTGCATTTGTCTTATTTGTCGTGCGTCAGTTGCAATACCTAAGCGTAGTAACTTAGAGAGGCATCATAAAACGGTTCATAAAAACTATGAAAAGGATTTACCGCCACAAAGTGAATTAAGAAAACGAAAAGTACGTGATTTGATATCTTGTTTGAAAAAAGAACAAACCATGTTCACAAGACCAGCCAAACAATCAAAAGCTGCTACAAACAATCAAAAGCTGCTACGATCGCGTCATTTAAAATATCTCATATATTGGCGAAACACAAGAAACCATTCGAAGATGGATCGGTTGTGAAGGAAGCATTTATTGAAGCGGGTGAGACTTTATTTGGAGATTTTAAAAATAAAACAGAAATCATGTCTGCTATTAGAAGACTTCAGTTATCTCGTCCGACAGTCACAAGGCGTATTGAAGTCATGAGTCAGGACATGGCAGATAAACTAAAAAATGATATCATGGAATGTACATACTTTTCTTACAGTTCGACGAATCCACCGATATGACAGACACTGCCCAGCTGTGTATTTTTATTCGGATGGTATTTAATGACATGTTGGCTAAGGAAGAATTTTTGACAATCATTTCTCTGAAGGGGAAGACCCGTGGCGAAGATATATATGACGTTTTCTTCAATTTTGTAAAAAATTACAAGCTACCAATATATAAATTAGTGTGCATTACAACCGATGAAGCACCAGCAATGACTGGAAACCAAATCGGTTTTGTGGCATTGTGTCGAGCTAATGAAGATTATCCCTCAATTTTTTTCAATCCATTGCATTATACATGAACAAGTTTTGTGTTCAAAATTTTTAAACACGGAAGAAATTATGGGCATTGCAACAAAAATTGTGAATTCCATCGTGCACGTAGCTTGCAACGATGGCTCTTTAAGTTGCAGTTAGAAGATAGGGAGTCAGCTGAACACACTGATTTAGTTCTTCACACGGGCGTCAGGTGATTGAGTCGCGGAAAATTCCTAGAAAGGTTTCAAGAATTATTGCCCGAAATAACAGCTTTTCTAGACGAAAGAGGTGATGACACTCAGATGTTGAAAAGCGAAAAATGGCTGACTGATTTGGCATTTTTGACTGACATCACAATGCACTTAAACACCATTAACTTGGAGTTTCAATGTAAAGGAAAAACTGTTATTGAGATGATTAGCGCAGTAAACGCATTCAAAAGTAAATTGCAACTTATGATAGATCAACTGAAAAGAAAAGATCTGAAACATTTTCCGTCTTTGAAAGCAAGGATTCCTCAATTGAATTATGATATGTATGAGGCTGAATTATCAAATATTTTGGGACAATTCGAAATACGTTTTTATGATTGTAGTAAATTGGCAAATGTAGCATCATTTATGAGTTATTCTTTTTCATGTAAAAACATTGAGGAATTAGCTACTGAAATAGCCAGCTTAATATGAACTCATGTTCTGTTGAAAATGAGTTGGTGCAGATTATATCAGATATACATCTCAAAGCTACAGCATCTGATACAAATTTCTGGTGTTTTATATCTGAAGATACATATCCGAATCTAAGGCAAATCGCCCTTCAATTGACAGCAATGTTTGGGTCAACTTACTTGTGCGAGTCTGCATTTTCTGAAATGATAATTAAGTCAAAATATCGCAATCGACTAACTGACGATCATATGTCATCGTGCTTGCGATTAGCACTCAATAGTTACGTACCATCTTATGAAAAGTATGCTGAGGACATGCAGTGCCACGCTTCAACATCCAAAGTCACTACTGATATGTAACTCTTTTGTTTTGTAACAACCAATAAACTCGCAATTTTGAATAACTATGAGTTTTTTCATTGATATTGTAGAGAAGAACCTAACTAAACCTAACCCAAACCTTGACTAAAATAATGTATATTGTGCGGAAAGCTCATATCTATATATGTTACGGTACACCTACCTAGGTAGGTAGGTAGGGTATATGTATCGTGTATGTACGACAACCCTGCATCACACATACTTGCAGCCTCTCAGAGTCGATCGTAAGTAGTCTAAAAATATTGAGGTAGATCGCCAGCAGTTCAAGTTTGAGCACCCCTGCTCTAAGGCGTTTTCTATAAGCTGTGTCTAGCTGAGTGAGGATATCAACACTTCCGACCGTAGCATAGTTCACCGAACATTTCTTGTGATCTGCAGAAAACGCTTGTTTTTTTATTTTTTCTTTTAAGTGTTTTAAGTCTTTAACACCGGTTTTGCACCATAATGAGTTCGACAAGTCCTTAGAAAACAACAAACCATCATAACAGTAAAATGAGTTAGAGACTTCACAACCACATATCCAGTTAACTAAATCGTACATACTTTTGTGAAAGTTTCGATGAACGTCTTTATTTTTGTCTTTACTAGTTTGTCGTATACTAAGTTCTTGCAAATTGCGACCACTTACCTTGAATTCGGTTATTTTCTCAAAATTAAGTTCGTTAGCACTCTTTAGTTGTTTAATTTTTTGCACTACCGACATTTTATTTCATCTACATTCACAACTCAAACACAGATCACCTTGAAATTTGTTATTTTTGCAAAATTAAGTTCGTAAGCACTTTTTAGTCGTTTATTTTTTTGCATTAGTCACTACCAACATTTTATTTCCTGTATATTTCCAACTCACACATGGATCATAAAAATAAAAAAATATATATTACAAAAAACGGTATATAAATCAATTTTCATCGATTAAAAACGTCCGAAACAATATCGAGTTAGAATATCGACCGCGCGACATCTGAACAATTGAACTTCCGCATGCCGACGTGATGCCTCGACCGATCGATCGAATTATGAGAAGAGACCGGCTATCACGTTCGGCTGCCGCTCGGTAGCTGTGAAATCTTCGGGTACTTTCGTCAAGCTTTAAGGTAATTAGGGCAATTCGGACTGCCCAGCCTAGCTTAGTACAGCGTATTTTATTATGCCTAAGGAAGGCAACGAGACCATTCGAACCGCCGCACGCGGCTAATAGTGTAGCGTATTTAACTTTTCCCAAGGTTCGCGTTTTATTACAACTATTAGGAGGGACGGTCAAAGGAATAATTTATTTTCTGAAATATTTTTGGGGGGTCATTGAACAAATGACCATATGGAAGAGCCGCCACTGGAAATAACGCAATAAACTTGTTTCGAGCAGGCCAGGCGACGTCACTGCAGCAAGGCTCGCTCCCGCTAAACTGACGGAAATAAATCGCCGATGTAATTATCCTATGTGGTTTAAGGTTCTTGGGTGTTTCCTAATCTCTCTGACAAAATAAAAGCGCCGATTCCTCACTTAATTTTAAGATTTTAAATTTCCTTTAACCAATTTTGTTGAAATTTGGTAACGTCATAAATAAATGTGTTAGATTCAAAAAAGCAGTGACCAAGTTTCTGCTGGAGAAATGTCTGTATAGTTTTAACCTAGATTATATTTTATTTTTTATACTCTTTAATTCAAATTTGTTTTGAATTTGTTGTGCTGTACATTGGGGTGCATGTTAAATGATTTTACATGTATTGTATTTTACCTATATTTTTCCTTTTTTGCATTATTTGCCTCTTTAACAATATCTTTGTGCTTATTTATATTGTATCAAGATTGCGAAATTTCATTCTGATTTTTGACGTTGCTATGTCATTTTTACATGATTGTGCTGCCAATATAGAATATTATTATTAATAATAAATAAAAATTATTAAGTCCAGTGGCGTTCGAAGGGGCACCTTAACCAATATTAATTGAGAAAAAAGATATACCACTAACTTGTGTAATTTTTATATTTTTTTCGGATTAAGCAACTAAAGGCACAACTTTTTTATCTCTTGAGTTGTTTTCGTATCTCGCTTTGTTTTCGGGAAAAAAAAATAAAAACCATTTTATTGCATGTCCATGGACCATACATAAACCATAAAAAACACGATTTTTTTTTAAATCACTTGCAACAATGACAAAATTAATGGGAACACTCCTTACCTGATTTTAAGATAAAAATGTGGTATTAAAGTTTTTTAAATATCGCTTCGTTTTCGAAATACACGGCGCTTAATTTTTTTTTATTTTTCGATTTTGTTAATTAATTCCAAACTATATACTTATGATATTTGTTAAACATAATAAGGGGTTAGAATACTTTACTTTGGGTCAATTTTAAGCTTTACAATTAGTTCATTGGCGGAGATCTGGATAAAGAGTACCTTAATTTCGCAATAATCGGTAATACGGACCTATCTTTACTTTAATAATCTATTCAAACTATCTAGTATAAACTTACTTTTTCATTTAGATTTTTAACAAATAACAATGTTTGTGTACAGGATTAATGAGAGTTGTCTGCCAAGTGAATTTAGTAATGTAATATGTACTAAAGAAGGCCTACAAAATAAAGTTTCTT
This sequence comes from Kuschelorhynchus macadamiae, assembly GCA_030620095.1. Taxonomy (NCBI): domain Eukaryota; kingdom Metazoa; phylum Arthropoda; class Insecta; order Coleoptera; family Curculionidae; genus Kuschelorhynchus; species Kuschelorhynchus macadamiae. The sequence continues at coordinate 1,296,548 of JAUTXW010000335.1, forward strand.
TTATGCTAATCTTTGAAAGCTTCTACCTCAAATTGAGGTGCTGAATGAAGTAAAACATACACTAAGAATTGAAACAATATTGTCTTTTATAGCAAAATAAAACCAAAATATAATAAAGTGCAATATTTAATAACTTTTCTTGGAGTAAACTTAAACTTAAGACATTTACGGTCATAGCCATTTACACATTCATCACAAACACTTCATAATTACAAGCGAAAAGCAGGTGAACCAGGCTTAAATACATTCCTCCATATGGCCAATAGCTGAGAACTTCTTGTTTGAATTAATATTCATTTTAATAATCACAAACTGATAAAATGATACACTAAAACTACAAACCTCATAAGAAACCCACGTACGCGAAAAGTAAACAAAACGATTTTAGCAGGAATATCACCGACCGAATCTCGTACCAGCGCCCCCTATCTCCGGAACCTCAAATACAAGAGGTAATAGTTTACTTGTAGTAAATAATTACTGTAATTCTTACTTCTATGTTGCAACAGAAGAATAACGACTGGTAATAGCCAGTTTAAAGTAACATTAGACGATAACTTTTTCTACTCTGCAACGACTCGTTTTACTTTATAGTAAAACGTTATAGGACTACATTTGACGTAATGGAGTAGCCTCTGCAAGGTTCAAGAAGGTACTGATACTTAAAAGTTGTAATTTAGTAAACAGATTAGAAATTTGAATAATTACTATTATGTCACGGAAAAGAAACGAGGACCTTGGAGTTATTTCCTTAAGTAATTGTTTGGCAGTAGTTATTATATAATAACTTTACAGGGAAAATTACTATGAAGTATTATTCGCAGTAAGAAAGACATACATAATACTTAAAAACGTGTAACCCAAAGTGTTTATTGATATATAGCAGGATTATTAGTAATAAATATGTTAAACATCTTAAAGAGTAGTGGAAACAGTTGTAGCTACTTTAGTGCTAGCTGGGTAGGTAAAGAGTATCCCCATTCATTTTGTCATTGTTGCAAGCAATTAAAAAAAATTTTTTTTTGGTTTTTTTTATAGTTTTTATGTGGTGGTGTGGTCCATGGCCATTCGAAAGTGATTTTTTTTTTCTCGAAAACAAAACGAGTTACGAAAACAACTCAAGGAATAAAAAGTTGTTTAATCCGAAAAAAATGTAAAAATTACACAAAAAGTCAGTGGCGTATATTCTTTTCTCAATAATATTGGTTAAGGTGTTCCTCGGGACGACACTGGACTAAGGACACTTAAGGCTAAATAAGCCTCTTATCACTGCTAATAATGTTACTAAATTTGAACAAAATTGGGTAAAGGAGATTTAAAATAAATATAAAAAAAACCCATTAAAGAAAATTTAAACACCCTAAATTATTATTTAAAGATTCATGAAGATGTACATGCAATTTGCTTAAATATATATTGTTCTTATATTACATGTTTGTTCTATAAATAGAAGATCAGATGGTTATAGTCTAGGCTTCTTATAAATTACTTTTAATATTAATATTAATAAACCATACCTTATTAATGTTTCTATAAAAGATTTATACTTTCTTTAATTCTTTATAACTCAAAAATGAGCTTAATAGAAAAAACGTATTTACTAAATTCCTAACTCTATTAACTAAATAGTCTATATATGAAATTATCAAAAATAAGACAAAGAGAGTTATCAAATTAAAAAAAAAGAACAACTTTTTCCTGTACCATTTTTTAAAATCTTAAAAAAAAACTTATTTTGCATACCTAATCATCGAGGTTTCGTTTAATAATGTTTAAGATATAGGGTGGCTTCTTAAATTACTTCCAGGTGGTAAAATACCTTAACCCAGAACAGCTTTTGCCACTTTTTACATTTTTCTAAATACTTAATAAAACATCCACTCTACCAAGTTCATTTTATATCCCCTACCCCTATAAACTTACCATAATGTTGGGCAATGTGGCATATCTGGGTTCGTTCAGTCTTAGATCCGCGCTCAATACAGCTGGTAGCTTGCATTTGATAACTTCCAAACCACCATCAACTTCCCTGGTTACAGTAATATCTTTATCACCTTTTTCAACCTAAAGAGATTTTATTTAATGACATTATATTAAAAAATGGAAAGCATTTTAACTATTGTAACAGAAGTATACCTGATTATTTATTTAAGAGGGTTTCTTACTTTTGATGCAAAAGTTGCTTGAGGCCAGTCTAGAATACCTGCTGTCATTTGAGCAGTCTGATTGCTGTCATCATCAATGGCCTATAATTAAAAGTAAGAACTTGATAAATCTTCAAAATAGCTTTATTGTCTCAAGTTACAAATTCCTTTTAGACAGAGCAACTAAGAGAAAAAATTAAAACTAGTCCAAAGATTAAGTTCAAAACTTTTAGCTCAACTCAGTGTAGTATAACAAAATAACTGAAATGATATTAAAATATCCTATAAAAGAACATTTAATAAATATGGTAAATACAATTCATTATCGCAGTCAAAAACTGCAATAAATTGGTTAAAACAGCAGTAAAATGTACACAACAAAAACCTTACACAAACACATCATTTATATATTCTTCGGTTGAATAGTAAGCTCTACCAATCAAAAACTGTTTTATTTCTCGTCTAAACCTTTTTTCACAAGTGATCTGTCGTATTCTCATCGGCAGATGATTAAATAATTTTCTGCGATTATATACTATTGAATTCCTAACCATAGCCGACGACGGAATAGGAAGGACAGTAGTACATAGTCTCCGAGTCGAGTACAAAGGCTCCCTTGATATTTCGACCTTACACTTTTTAGGTACCAAACAAACCGTTTCCAATATAAATATGCAAGGTAACGTGAGAATCTTTTGAGTCAAAAATACTGGTTTACAAGACTCACGAGGCTTCATGCGACACATAAATCTCAAAGCTCGTTTTTGTATGATGAATACTCTTTTAAACAAATAGTCCGCACAAGCACCCCAGAAGCACACACCATAGCGCAGGTGCGATTCAACAAGGGCATAGTATACATTTCTTGCCATATTCACACCTAAATTGCTAGATACAGTCCTAACCGCAAAGCATCCCCTAGAGATCTTTTTAGATAATTGTAAAATGTGCTGTTCAAATTTAAGGTTTTGGACACATTTATCGTAAGATAGTTGGCGTCGAACCACTTTTTGATTTTAATTAAATCTTTATTTACAATGTTCGCTAATTCATCAGAATTACGATTATGATTGTTCCACAATATTGGGGTATCATCAGCAGATACTGTAAAGTTTCCAGATATATCCAACATTGTCAAGTCATTTATATAAATCAAAAATAGTAATGGTCCCAAAACAGACCCCTGTGGAACTCCCGCGCGCATGTTTAAGTAACTTGTTTGCTCGTTAAATATAACGCTCCGACTTCGCCCAGATAAATATGACGAGAACCATTCATGAGATCTCCCCCTAAAACCATACACCTCAAGTTTCCTCAGCCGTATTCCATGATCTACACAGTCGAATAATAATAATAATAATAATAATAATAATACTTTATTCATGTTTTCAAAATAAATTTTTACATAAGTCAAAAAAGAAGGAGGGCTGGATGCCCAGAATCGTGAAATAAAAATTACAATAAAACTACAGTAACTACACTAAGAACAATACTAACATTAAGTTGTAGATAGGATATTGTAAAAACGCCATTGCAAAATTAAAAGTAAAACAAATGTCGATCACACAGAAACCTTAACATTATCCACAGAAACACCGTGTTATGTAATCAGTAGTCCCTACAAAACAAACAACTTAAAATGTATGGTTTAAGTATTCGTCAAATGTATAAAATGAGTTTTCCAGTAATAATTTTTTTATTTTATTTTTATACTGGTTTCCATTTAGAGATCTAACCTCGTCTGGTAAATTATTATAAAATTTAGGAGCATAATAGTTAAATGAATACCTGCTTCTATAAATTCTAGTATAATCTATTGCTATGTTATTATAAGATCTCGTATTGTAATTGTGCACTTGTCTTTGTAGCTGGTAAGAGATTATATTGTCCTTAACATTCAGTAGACACTTGTAAATATAAACGCATGGTAATGTAAGTATATTTAACTCCCTAAAAGCTGTTCTAACATCTTCTCTATAGCCGAGACCAGCAACCACTCTGACCGCTCTTCTTTGCACACCAAAAGGTAAGTCTGCGTGTACCGAGTGACCCCATGCCAAAATCGCATAGCACATTCTACTGTGGAATAGGCTATGGTATGCAGTCAAAGTAGTCTGCAGATCAACAACTTTACATAGGTTACGCAAACAGTAAACTGCACTTGACAGCCTGCCTGACAAGGACCGAAGATGGTACTCCCATGTTGACATTGCATCAAGATCAACACCAAGAAACTTTACTGAGTCAATGCTGTTTATGAAGTTTCGCTGAGAAAAAATAAACCTTTTGGTTTTATCATCATTCAAAGCCAGCTGGTTACATTCGAACCACTCGGAGACCCTCACCTGTGCTCATCGATTCCCACTATGGTCTCATTTAATTTTTCGGTAGAAAGCGTGATTGTAGTGTCATCCGCGTACAGGATCAGATTGGCACCCGGTATCCCCTCAGAGATATCATTGATATAAATGAGAAAAAGCACCGGGCCCAGAACCGAACCCTGCGGGACACCACTGCTAATTTCCATGAAGTTTGATAGTCTGTTATTAAAGAACACTGCATTTTTTCAACAAGTTAGATAAGATTGTGAGAGTTTGAGACTTGGGGTGTCAAAACCATAGTGTTTAAGTTTTGCTAATAGTATTTCATGTGAGACACAGTCGAATGCCTTCGACAGGTCACAAAAAAGTGAACCCACAAAAGCCCCATCCTCATATCCTGAGGTGATCAGGCCAAGCAAGCTGACAATTACCGTCTCAGTTGATTTGTTTTTTCTAAATCCAAATTGACAGCTAGTAAATATATTATTACTCTCGAAGTAATTACAAATCTGGTCTGCAAGGATCTTCTCTATAATTTTTCCAATCAAAGGTATAATGGATATTGGTCTATAGTTCTCTAACTGATCTAGGTGACCCTCCTTATGAATCGGTATTATTTTCGAAATTTTTAGAGCTGCAGGGAATAATCCTGTTCGAATGCATTCATTTAAAAGTTTTGTTAATGGATTAATAACAAGATGTTTAATGTATTTCAGTATTTTTACATTCAAACCGTAAATATCATTACTATTAGTGTTTTTGAGATTTGTAATTACTTCTCGTACCCTAACCTCCGAAACCTGAGAAAAGGAAAAATTTGAGGGTATTGGCTTATCTTTTAAGTAAGTGCCAAAATGTTTATTCCTATTTTTTGGAAGATTAATAATGATTTGGTGTGCTACATTTGAAAAGAAAGAGTTGAAGTCAGATGAGTTTAAATATGAAGAAGCTTGTTTTTGCATTTTTTTTGTTACATTGTTGACGACATCCCATAAGGCTTTGGGTTTATTACTTTTAGATTTTATGTAATTCATATTAGCTTGTTTTTTTGCTCTTTCAATATTTTTTCGGTATTCTGTTCTAACACCCTGAAATATTTCCCTATTAGGTACTGTGGGGTACATTTTGTAAAAAGAGTGGGCAAAGTTAAGTTCCTCTTTCATCTTCCTAAGTTCAGAGGTAAACCAGTTTATGTTGGCTCTACCATCCCTGAAAGCTTTAGCGAGATCACAGAATACTGCCGCAGCAGCCTCTAAATCATTAATTCTCAGGTATAACTTCTTAAGGAAGGAAAATATTGCATCACCTGTGTTCTTCCCAGCCAAAAATCCAAATTGAGCATCGGAGAGCAGATCATTTCTCACCAAAAAACTAAGCATACTTTTTTCGCAAGCTTCTCAACAATTTTGGCTAATGTTGGGAGCAAGGAAACCGGACGAAAATGTGACGGTTCCTCTGCGTTGCCTCCCTTAAACAAAGGAATAACCTTTGCTAGTTTGAGGCAATGAGGAAGTACTCTAGAAAATGACCAATTTATTGCTTTCACTAGAGCATTTAATGCAGTATCTGACAATTTAAAAATATTTGAATAGAAATTTTGTCCCATCCAGCAGGGTTTTTATTTTTAATTTCTGTAAAAATCTCTTTTATTTCATATGTAGTGGTGGGATAGAAGTAAAACGTTTCTTCCACTGAAACTCTGTTAAGAAAAGCTAATGCGTCGTGTTTCTTAGATATACAGCTAGTTAAGTTTGATGCTATTGAACAATAAAATGAATTGAATTTAGAAGGGCTCAACCATCTCAACATTACTCCCATTTAATTCACCAACAATGTTCCAACATTCTTTCTGTCTATTGCTCGCCTTGTTTATTCTATTAGAGAAATACGTATTTTTTGCGATTCTAATAGTATCTCTATAAATTTTACGATAAGAATTGTAGAATAATATAAATAATATTGCTTTTTTATAAATTAGATTTTTAGTCTGCCGTTTTGATGCCTAAATACATAAATTATTCCTTTCGATAACACTGGAAGAGGACAGGCTATAAAATCACCTTTAAATATCTTATAAAAGTTGAGAATTTTAAACTGACATACCGACAAATATTGTATTAAAGGAAACACATATTTCACCCCTTAAGGGTGGAATTCCGAACGATCTAGAAATCCGTATTAAATAACTGTTATCAAAAGTTGTTGAAGAATGAATCATTTTAAAATATTATTTACTTAAATAAAAAAATGTCTTATTGTATGTAGAGATCGCATATTTTTCGCTGATACTTTCAAACCCTTTGTAAACCAAGATTTCTTCTGTTTATTTTTAATTTTTTAAGAGGGAAAGCAATATTAAATTTATTTAGTAAAATACTATGAAATGCCTCTAACAGATTCGTAGCATTCAAAGCTATATCCCAATTAACACTTTCTATAAGTTGGCAGACCTTACTATAATTTCCCTTAGTAAATAATCTACCATAGTTTGTCAATTTTTTAGACTTCTTCGTTAAAATCTTAAATTTACTCAAAATAGCTTCGTGGTCAGACAAACCAGGGTTTATGACAGTACCATCAACTAATTCGCTGTTTATATTAGCACATAAATAATCAATCACATACTTAGAATTCTTACTTATACGAGTAGGCTCATGTACACGCATTTGTAAATTAAAACAAACAAGCAAACTACACAACACACAAAATCGCCTGCAAAAATAATACAAACTTTTGCTGGAAGCATAGAAATAAGCAGCTCTAATCTAGATATAAATAAAGTTATACTTGAACTACGTGGTCTACACAAACAAATAATATTTTTAATTAATTTAATTTAATTCAACAAAACCAACAAAACTGTACATATCTAAAATTGATTCATAACAAACACAATAGTGCCGCCGTGAATAAAATCCTTATGTGAGTAACTGGACACAACACCGTAATGAGAAATTCTTCCTCTCTTAGCCAGTGTTCGGTAAAAAGCAGAACACTAGGACAGCCAATACTGTCGATAAACAAATGTACTTATTAATTTTATTTCTTATAGAATGTATATTCAGAAGTAACACTGAAAATTCAATATTTAAAATTGTTCTAAAAAAGCATCTTTCACCAAATTTTCCACAGCACAGCTAGAGTGAGTTTGCACATTTTTTTTTGTCATGGCTTCACTCACATTATCTTTTCTCTATAAGTTAGAATAAAATATACGTGAACATATAAATTTACATATGAGAATTTTAGAATTATAGGACGACTCCGCGTATTTAGACCTTTCATACACTTGCATAACGCTGTCCATAGTTACAAACATCGCTTTTTGCTCTCAACGTAACTATTTTTCCTTTGTATATTAGTGGTGCTGTAATCAGTTTCTTCTTGTAAAAAAAAACACCAATGCTATTGCTCAATTCATCTCACATAATTTTTTAAAAGATACCCAATTATATAGGGAAATGTTATATATATGATTCTATGTTTTGAATTTACTGCCATCTAATTAAAAGATACCCAATACTGTAGGGAAATATTATATATGTGAATCTATGTTTTGAATTTACTGCCATCTAATTTTACATACTAAATTATGATTGGCAAAATTGCCACTTGCAGAAAATTCCCAGAAACTTTCCCTTTTAAAATCGGGTCTTGTATATAATAAGTCCGATGACTTTTTTTAATATAAAACAGAAAATTTACATTATTTCAATAATTTTAAGAAATCAATGGATAAACCATTTTTTCTATATAAAAAAAAAACAAAAAAAAAATCAATATTTTCATTGCTTTTCACTATAAAAACTCATCAATACACTAGTTTTACAGAAGTGACAGACTGACCTACTATTTTGTTTAAAATCTCCAGACCCTTTACATTGACACAAAAAAAATACCTAACTTGGGATATCCAAAAGTAGGAGAATTGTTATTATAATACATATTTTATTTCAAATTTGTAAAATTAAGTTCAACTATTAGTTAACAAGATATATTTAGATATCCCAACTCCTATTGAGCAGGGTGGAAACAAAAGCTGCTCGACTCTTACTTGATAACTTGACTTGAAAGTAAGGCCATATTATGTTGCCATGTTTGATATTTCACAGTTGTCAATTCTTAATCTAAAAATACCTAAATAGATACTTTTTAAAATATCATTTAAATGTGGGACTAAAAATTAACTTCGACAAAAAATTGTCAAATATTTTTATCGGAAACATTAAAAATTCTCTCTACTATTAACAACCAAAAATTAATATTTTAAATCATTTCAAAATTACACTAAAACCATTTTGCCAGCCCTTAGATGCTATATATTTTTTTAAATCAATAAAGACCTCACCTAATAAGGAAATCTAAAATCGATATGCAAAAAATATAATAATAACATATTTGGGTTTTAGTATTTAAAAATATTAATAGTTTCTGAAATAAAAAAAATATTCTCACTTTTAGAGAGTTATTTTACCCCCCTAGAATAATCCTGTGTAATTGAAAAAAATTTCATAAACAAAATATAAAACAGACTTGGCATTTTCCACCCCTTAAAAGAAAAACTTAAAGTTTTAATTTTGTTTTTGGGGAGCTGTTTCACCTCCTTAGAATGACCTTAGTAAAAAAAAACCTCAAAAATAATGTGTCCTCTTTTACCATTTTCTAAAAGGTTATGTATAAAAAAATAGTTGCATGTTTGGGGATTCATCTATGCACAATGTAGAAAGAGATAAAAATTTGACATGTTTTATGAATTTTTTTTTCAACTAACCTCTTCATAATAAAAATTATTTTCGTTTTTTGGGGGCTGCTTCTGCTTCATATCTCTAGGATTACAACTGTATTGTAGAAAAAATATTGTGGACAAAAAAATAGAAAACGTTGAATTGAAATATTTTTTTTCAATTTCAGGAGAGAATTTCATCTTTCTAAGCTATCCTGCATAGTGGAAAAAATGTTTATATATACAAAATGATATAATAAATTTTATGTGTTTCACCGTTATTAGGTAAATCTAATGTTCCTGGAATAAATTCTAGATAGAATAAACCTAGCCCCCTTTATTTCATATATAAAATACTTGCTATAACTATTTGGAGTTTGGACAGGAGTCCTGATATTTCTATACTTTTCGGGATGTATATCAATTTTTAATGTCTCTCAAAGTATTTAATCAAAATCAAAACAGTAGTAATGGCAAATAAAAAAAGAATGCATTTTTACTCAAAACTAGATTTTATCCAATTTTTCAACTTCAGATAAAAAAATGTAAATCTGTCTTGTAGAAAAAAGATGGAATTTTTGATATATTTAAAGTAAAGTAAATTTTATTAGCGTCAATAAATATAAACTATTTTTAGACAACTCAAAAATCATCGCAATAGCTTAGCATTAAAGATAAAACACATAAGTTAAAACTAGATTGAAATTATCTCCTATCGGTACTTGGCAGCACAGTTGAGTAGACCTATCTATTTTATTTACAAACTAATGTTTAAAAATTCATCTATACTATAGAATGCATTTGCTAATAAAATCTTTTTTACACTACTTATGAATTGTTTTTTTTTTCTAGACCCCTGACTCCTTCGGGTAACTTAGTATAGAACATTGGTTCGTAATATTGTGACTCAATACTGGTTCTTTTCAGTCTATGAAATCTTATATTTAAATCATTTTTTTGACAAGTGTTATAATTATGATGTTCATTACAAACATTAAACTTGGCTATATTTCTTTTAACATAAATAAGACTTTCTAGTATATATATATATATATATATATATATATATATATATATATATATATACTTAGAAGAGTCAAAATTTGTAATTTAATTAAACAACACATGATACAACTTTATGAAGGGCCAAAAAATGGCAACCAGAATTCTTGCACGCTACAATTCAAAAATATCTCAAAATTCACCCCTAACCTTGATTGAGCTGATTTTCATTCCAGCTTCTAGAAGAAATAAAGTATCTAGTTGATTCGCCTAAAACCAACCATTCATATGCTACAAGACCAAATATAAAACCATAGGGAAATATATTATAACAAATTGTAATTTTATTTCTAAATGACCCGCCCTGTATAAACCCATAAACAATTTCTGCCCCTCAATATTCTTCTTGAAAAAAAAGTAGTGAAATATGGGAAAGTTAAGGCAGAAATAAGTTTTTTTTTTGCATTTCAACCACTTTCTCGACATTTGAGGTATAGCATCCTATATTCATTTTGAATCTGTTTTATATTCACTATCAAAGTTTATTATATATATATATATATATATATATATATATATATATATATATATATATATATATATATATATATATATATATATATATATATATATATATATATATATATATATATATATATATATATATATATATATATATATATATATATATATATATATATATATATATATATATATATATATATATATATATATATATATATATATATATTATATATTATATATATATATATATATATATATATATATATTGTTAGATATCTATAGACTATTCTAGAATTCATCATAGGCAGGTATTCTGGGGGGCGCTTTAACCTGTTTTGTCAGTTTTCATACATGATATGATGACATTTAATATCACCGTTATGGGTACAATAATAAACAATTCCAGACATTTGACTGAAGAAATAACAAAACAAATTCCAAAAAATGAAATATAACCATATTAAAACCCAATAATATTGGTAGATACATTAGCAAAATAGCACTGATTTGTTTGTGCCCTAGAGAAATACGTCAAATTTACATGTCATGGATTGGTCAGTTATAAAAAACTCTGTCATATTATGTTACTAAACTAGTGCCAAATTTTAAAAATGTATGTCTGTAGGAATATCCTAACTAATATATTTGTTCCCAGAAAGTATACATAAAAAGTTTCCACAGCCCATTACTATTAAAGCAGTAAATCAAAGCTACACACTTACTTGTTTCCCAACTATCACCATATCAACTTTTTCATTTTGGGCTATCTTGGCCAAGATTTTGGATATGTGGATAGGTTGCAGAGTTTCATATTCAGGCCCGGTCACTTCTACATGAATACCCTTATCGACACCCATGGCTAAAGCAGTTCTTTAAAATAAATATTTAATTAATATCATATCAAATTTTGATAAATGAAATTTAAATATAAATAAATGTAGGCAAAACACTTAGTTGTTTCACTAAGCAGAAAAGTGCAAGATTTAACGCTGCGGCGGGCGTTTCATACCTGATGAGTAGATGAGGTTAGAAAAGCCATTAAATCTGCTTTTTTACCATTGAAACATAATTTTCTCCCATTGGCATTAAATATTTATTTGTAGAGAAGACAAAATTGTTTTCTTTTATATTTAAACTTCTATCTACAGACTAAAAACCACTATCTAGGCATTAAAAGTAACACCTTTGGACCTTTCAATTGTTATTAAATAGCAGCTGTTAATATCATTTAGACAAAAGTATAATTTATTAATTGAAATAGGGCTTTTTTTTGGAAAAACTATTAACATGATAGTTACTCAGATTAAGGAAGAACCTAATTAATTGAAACAAAATCTTTCAAATTTTACTAATGATAGTCGGAGGATGATATAAAAATGGTTTTCATTGAAATATACATTTTTAATTTATTTTTGATGAAATAAAAAGTAAACAATTGTGAATATTTATGGAATGCACATATTGTTAAATACATTTATTTTCCTGTTACCTCAGCACTTCTTGTGATTGTGCTGGTCCACAAGACACTGCAATAATCTCCGAGGCAATTTTCTTCTCTTTCATGCGAACTGCTTCCTCTACTGCTATTTCATCAAAGGGGTTCATAGAATGTTTGACCCCATCAGTAACAACTCCTGTTTTATCTGGTTTTACTCTTATCTATGATAAAAAATTACCACAATCAATTCTTCAGCTATCAAAAAATGCATACATATATCTTTTGTAATAAAGAAAATGGTCTTAAATGGGAAACTGAAAAGGGGGCTAGTGGTTTTTAAATAGAAATATTCTAAAATATGTAGTTAAAATTACCTTAACGGCGTAATCGATAACTCTTTTGACCCCAACAAGAACTCGAGCCATTTTCTGTTTTAAAAAAAGTTAAATCTGCTTAAAAATTGTAAAAGATACTAAAAAATTAGTTTGAAAGTCTCCTGACCTGGACTTTGTACTTGTTTTTTGGAACTTGAACGGTTTAGATTAGGGGTTATGTTACGAGTAGGGGTAAACTGGAGAAGTTTCTCTTGTATCAATATTTCAATATTTGTTTAACTGTATCATTATCTATGAAACGAACAAGGATAAAATGTTGTTGTTTTGATACTCTTAAATTATCCAATTATCTAAATATAAATTAAAATTGTAAACATAAACATTAAAGATAGACTATTTAATTATGCTATTGGCAACCTTGTTAATGAATAATGACCTTCCTCCTCTTTTAATATGTTTTAGAAAATAATAACTAGCAACCTGTCATTTCTTTTTATCAAGCCATCTTAAACTGTATACGGCAACATTGGTAGGGTCTTAAGAGACAAAACTATTTGTTTCCGTATTTTTTCTGGTCAGATATTGACAGGATATCAGGTATTTTTAAGACAGTAGTTAAACTTTAAGAGAATGTAATTTTGGGAAGAATAATTTAAAAATATATAATATAGAAAAAAAAAACAAAATAGAAGAATTAAGAATGACTTACTAAATAAATCAACATATTTATAGAATTTTTTTTTGCTTAGGTAAATTAATTCGTTTTATAGATAGTAGTTGTAGTTCCTAGTTTGTTACAATTTCGTAATAGTTTTATAGCTAAATTATTTTATTTTCTATCTGCCATAAATGATTTTAAAAGTAATGTGTTAATAGTTAATTTTTAAAAATATTTTTTTACACAAATGAAGGTATACTGTTATATTAAATATATACATAGATTGTTCAGTAAATTATTCCTAAAATTGGCAGCGTGGGTATTTAGATTGGTCCAGTCAGTGGGAGCTCTTAGCGAAACTGAAAAAGAAAAATTGGTTTGTGTTTTAAAAATGTAGGTTATTAACAGTGGCGGCTCATGGTTGACTTTTCAGGGGGGGCCAATATATATATACATATATATTTATATATATATATATATATATATATATATATATATATGTATATATATATATATATTATATATATATATATATATACATATATATACACATACATACATACATGATGCATAAATACAAACATACATTCATACACCTAATTTCCTAATTATTATATTTTACACCACAGAGTCATCTGAAAAAAATCAAAGACACGAAACAATAAAATGCCCTTATCCCTTCGCAATCCCATATCCAGTCACATAAATCGTACATATTTTTATGAAGATAACGATTTACTATTTTGTTTTTGTCATTACTTGCCTTACTAAACCACTGTGGATACCATTATTTAAAACAATAATTTTTTCAATTAATTTAAACCACAAAATCAAAAAACAAGTCTTGAAAATAAAAGTTACAAAAATACGCAATTGTAACCACAACCTATCGCATGATTCACATTAAACGCATCAACTGACAAAAATGTTTACGTTTCTTCGGCGCGTCTGTTGACCCAAAATTTGCTAACGTAAGCCTATATTACCTATGCGCCCCTACGCGAATTCAATCGGGAACACTGGGGAAAAACTCGTCTCCGTTTATAACCACGAGGTCATCGTGGGCCGCCAGCCTCGTGGTCCAACGAAACGAAACGTATGCGACTGCCGCGGAATCATCATGAACATTCAACGGGTTTACACGCTTAGAATAATAGAAGGATGTTCCAAATTTAAAAGAAATTAAAAAAATATAAATTATTTATTATTTCCTGTTTGGAAATATTTAATGGGGGGGTCATTGAACATATGACCTAATGGAGGAGCCGCCACTGGTTATTAAAAAGTTCAGCATATCTACTTTATAATGGCAAATGTATGCTACTGCCAGTTCACCCATATAAAATATTTTATTGAATTATAAAATGCTCAATAGTGTTGCCATGCTATTGATTGTGTTGCTAATGAAACTGCTTGCGATAACTAAGGTACAAATTATGTAGCTACAATCTTTTTGTCGCTCATAAAAAAAATTGGATAGCCAAATTACTGTTCATTGTCAACGTCAAAATTGTCAAATATTAAATAATCATGCCCAGTCAAATTTTGTATAAAGCTACGTCATTTTTTAAGTAAAAATTTACTTAAAAATTAGAACAAGAATTAATTTCATACAAAATGCGGTGGTATAACGGAGGAATAGCTGAAGCGATAAGTGCCTCGAAGTCCAAGGGAGCAGTTTTTGTAGTGTATATAGAAGGTAGGTGTTTAAGGGAAGTATTCCAAATTTTCCATATCATTCTAGAAAATAAATATTTTTTATTCCATAATATTTTTGTTATTAATCATACATGACTCACCAAGTGGTATGTAAATTTTTAGGGAAAGATGAAAAGTCTCAACAAATAACTGCTCTTATTGAGACAGAGGAAGTAGGATCTAAATTGGGCAGTGACAAATTTGTAGCAATCAAGGTAGAAGCTAATTCAGTGCCTCATCAACAGTTTAATGAATTCTGTATCCTTTAAATAAATTAATTAGAAAAGCACGATTTGCTCTGAAAAGTATATCTTAAATTTTAGTACAATGGAAGATAGATCGACTCTAGTTATTAACATTTCATATTTGTAATAAAATCAACATAATTTTATTTCTTATCTGAACAGTTCTCTTGTATTCTTATAATCTCACACAAGCACCATACCACGTTACCTAAAGTAGTTATTGGCATACCAGGAATGTTTCAGTAATCAGGTTTTCGGCACCTAAGGTTTCTGTTACTTGGAAGATTTTTCGAATGATATAATCATTCAAAAATAAAAAGCAAACCAATCTCTTGCCTGTTTATGGCAGGCAATCAAGTATTCTTTATATGTTTGTGTTTGTGATTTGTGTGATGTGGGTTTGCCATTTAAGGTTGGCACTAATGGTAAGATCCCTCTGCTTAATGACCTCTTTAAGTTGCATTTGATTTAGGGTGCATGTATTTTGAGGGTTTTTATTACCTAAGTGTAAAATGAAGCGTTAATTTAGTTTGTGCATGTCATGAGGAGGAGGAAACTCCACTACACTCTTTGTGTAGATGCTGAAACTAGAAAATACTTTCTGAAACTGTTGCACAAAGATCTCTGCTGTGGTCTCATTATTCGAAATTACTTTTTGATATCTGGGAGCTGCTGTTTAGGATTTTTTTATATAATTTTGAAAATATTTTTCATTTTTGCTTATAAGATTGCTTCATATTTAAAAAGCTCTACATTGGAGCTGATGTTCAGGTTTTTTTTTACATAATTATGAAAATATTTTCGATCTTTGCTTAATAAGTTTGCTTCATATTGTAGTTTAGAATTATTGATCATGGCATTTAAAGGATTGCTGTGCATTCCGTAGAGACTGTAACTAAGTTCTGTTATGTAGTTGTGCCATAGCTTTTGCTTATTTCCGATTTCTTTAAATATCTTGATATGTAGCCAGAGTTTCTTTGGAATTGTTTTACAAGTCCTTGGATAGATGTGAATTTCCACAGTCTCATTGATGATTTTTTAAAATTTGATCTATGTGAGGTGATCGTTACAGTAAGAAAGTTTTTGCCTTAGATCTTCATTGATTATTATCTAGTTGGAAATTTCTTTTTGTACCATTTTTATTATTTTTATATTTGTGCATACATGGGCAGTAACAACAATGACAGGTCATTTTTTCGTATTGGTGGATGATATTTGATATCTGTTATGAGTTTTTTGCCTCTAACTAACAGTAGGTCGAGTAATGATACTTGATTTATGGTACTTTCCATAACAAGCAGCCAGCTGTTCCATGATTTATAGCAGTTAAGAAAGTCAAATGCTGATGAGTTGCTAGATTCAAGGGTGAGGGGCTCCCAATTAATCTCAGGGTAGTTAAAATCAAGAAAAATGGGTGAATTTGGGCTGGCAGTAAATATAGTGGTTAGTGTGTAGCTTAATGTGATGTTATCTTCATAGCTGTAGACACAACCTAGAAGAAACTTTGTTGTAGTTACCTAAAAGTCTATCCAAATAGAGTCTATTAATGCAGGAATTGTATAGTTTTTGTGTATATATGACATAGTATTTGTCCTATGGGTTAATTTTTAATTAGTTTACAAACTCCTCCACTCCTTCGACCTCCCTCTTCTATCCACTCTATAGACACTGTAGCTGTATCATCATACAGGTACAGAGCTACAGTGTCTATAGAGTGGAAAGAGGGGGGTCGAGGGAGTGGAGTAGATACGATCGCATCTGGTATGTCCTTATGAAGACAGGTTTCCATCAGAAATAATATAGTTGGCTGTTCTATTTGCATAAACGCTAAGTACTCATGACGTTGGGTCATTATTGAAAGGATATTTATATAGAGATCTCATTTATATATTCTAAAAATAGGAAAGTATTATATAGGTAAAATTGCTTCTGATATGTTGTTATATGTTTACTTAACTAAAGTTTATTCATGTCAATTAGCAATTGTGTAAATATTTTAATTATGCTAGGTTTCCTTGACAGTAGCATTACAGATAAGCAAACTCCCGTGCCTTCAATATATTTTATTGGTAAAAATGGTTCACCCTTAAAAATTGTAACAGAAGCCACAAATACTAGTAGTTTATCGAAAGAGTTAGATGAAGTACTAGACAAAGCAGGAATAAGTGTAGCACAAGTTCCTATTCAGAGTGCAGGTTTGTAAATTATTATTACATAGTTTAAAATTTATTTTAATTAATTTAATTTAAGATTAAGTTAACATTGAAGTCAATCAAATATCAGTACTTTTTTTCATAAAATAACTAGTATCTTCGAGTATTTAGTTATATTTTTCAGAAAGTATCTTTAAAAGTAACTAGATACTTTTTTGAAGTAACTTTCTAGTCATGACATTGTTCCTCCCAATATCAGTGGGGCTCCTATTAATTGATAACATATTATAATGCCTGGTATTACACAATGGTGCACGAAAATTAATAAGTGCGAGCAGGAGAGTTGTTTATCTATATTTAGTTTATAAAGTAAAAAATTTGCAAATGTACACTGAATGCGTTCAATTCTTTTGACATGTATTTTGTAAAATGAGGATCAGATGATACAGAGTACTCTAGGTGACTTCTAAGATGCTCAAGTCAGCTAAATAAAAGAGCTAGGACCGTACTATATAACTCTTATATTGAATTGCATTTAAGATATTTGCTGCCATGTTGGAGAAATGCTCAAATTTACCTAATAAATAGGTTACAAGGGTCTCAAAATAAAGCTGTTAAGATACTTTTTCAAAAGAGTATTTTACCCCGACAAGTCAGTTATATGAAGAAATCATAATGTTAAATATTAAAAAATTGAGAGCATTAGAAAAAGGAAAACTTATCCACGCTACAAAAAATAACACCCTTAAAAACAATGTAAAAATAAAACAAGTTAGGGATTTTCATAATTATAATGTTAGAGGCAGAAATACTTTAAGAAGTGAATTTGCTACAACCAAAAAGACACAATATTCTCCCAATTTTAGAAGTACAGAGACTTTTAATAAAATATTAGAGAACATAACTGATATTAAAAAAAAAACAAAACAAAATGTGTCATAACCTAAAAATCTACTTAAAATAGATAGTTATGTAGATATAAATTAAATTTTCCATTGTAATTTTTGATAAATTATAATGTAAATTTTTAAGGTTCTGATAACAGCAGGGGCGGCTTGTGGTATTAGAAAGTGGTGAGGCACATTTGAAGAAAATTATTTTTAATGGTTAGATTTCTAAGTTACTCTAGTGACCACTCTACTTCATCAATTGCATAATAAATTTTGAAAAAATCTTACTAATTTAAATTGTTAAATTTACAAAATTGTTTATATGAGAATCTGTACCTATTACACACCTATCCAGTATGGTGGGAGTAGAGAAAAAAGGGTTAATCGAAGGATAAAGACATTAAATATATAAATATAAATTTTAAAATTAATAGCAATAACTTTGTAAAAAATTTATAAAATAAACTTTAAAAAAAGTCAGTAAAATAAAGTATACCTATATTCTAAAAATGTGAAAAAAAATTAATTCTGAAGGAAAAACGCGAGTTCTAAAAATTAATGATTTTTTATAACTTAAAGGAATTCTGTTCAGCAAAATGATCTATTACTTCCTCTATGAAAACGTTCTCATCCTGCGATTTTATAAATCCTTTTTCGCTTGAGATTTTTGCCATATTGCTTAGTCGCGCCTGTCCAGTAGTATTTCTAATATAATTTTTAATTCTTTTCAGCGTGGAGAAACTTCTTTCTGTTGATGCGTTTGTCACTGGCAAAACAACAGCAATATTCAAATTCAAATTCAAATTCAAACATGCTTTATTATCGTAAATACATAGTATTTGTGGACAAAGCTTAGTATACTATAAAACAATATATATATATATATATATAAAGAAAAATAGATAAAAAATAAAGCAATTTGTGACTAATGCTAATGGAAGTATCATGAGTAAACACTTTCCAAAAAAAAAGAACACATTAAAAAATATATATATATAAAGAAAAAAGAATATAAAATAAGTAAAATAACAAAAGAAGATAAATACAAACAACAAAGAACAGATAACACTATGTCAAAAAATTAAAATAGAACAGACTCCAAAAAAAAAAATTCGATAACTTAAGTTTTACTCCCAGTTGCAGTCAAAATATTCATTCAGATTATAAAATGCCTTGTCTTTAAGAAGTGATCCAACTGACTTTTTGAAGCATGTTAGAGATCGTGCTGTTTTAAGATTATTTGGAATGTTGCAGTTTTGTCTAGTATTATAAGGTCTATTAGAAGAGGCAGTGTCAATAAGATGTATTCCGAACTTTTTATAAATTAAACGAGTTGTCTCAAGTATAAAAAGACAACCCAAAGTCAAAATTTTTTAGTTTTTAAATAAAGGTCTACAAGTCTCTCTAGGGGCACTACGACAAACAAACCTAACTGCTCTCTTTTATAAAACAAATACAGAACTAAATAGACACTGACTACAACAACCCCAAAAAGCAATGCCATAACGCATGTGACTTTCTTCAAGGGAGAAATATGCCAATTTTGCAGCTGCTGAACCAAGTTCATTTGCAATAACCCTGACAGCATAACACCCACTAGCCAGTTTCCTTAACCTTAAAAACCTACGCTGGATTCTCTCAATATCACATATATACCTGTCATAATAAGGTTCCCATATTATGCTAGCATACTCCAGTTTGTTTCGAACTAGGGCAAAGTATAGTGACTTTAAGCATGAAATGTTCGCGAAGTCTACAATTTCTCATCAAAAATCTCAACATGCGGGATGCCTCAGATGTCACTTTGGTGATGTGTTTTGTAAATGTAAGTTTAGAGTCGATCGTAAGACCTAAATCTTTTACTGAATTGCACCTGGATATTAGAGAAAAAAAAAGTTGATATGATTTCTTTTTCGGGTTACAGTTAAAACCTTATATTTAGATATATTCAGGCCCAGGTCGTTTTTCTCACACCATCTCTGCAACTTGTCAATGTTACTTTATTGAGGAATACAATTTTAAATCGTCTGCAAACAGTAAACTATGAACATCCAATACATCGCACACATCATTATTGAAAAGGAGAAAAAGGTAAGGTCCAAGGTTAGTACCCTGGGGTACCCCAGAAGTCACCCTAAATCCTCTAGATCTATGGCGACAAAATTCAACATACTGATATCAATCAGTTAAATATGAACTGAAAAAAGAAATGAGAGTTTCAGAGAAACCAAACCATGACATTTTATGGAGAATTACAGAATGATTGATCTTGTCAAATGCCTTTGAAAAATCGGTAAAGACAACGTCTACTTGAGATTTAGGACAGCTCAGCTTTTTTGACAAATATTCTACAAAGCAACCCAAATTAGTAATTGTTGACCGTCCCCTCATAAATCCATGCTGATTGCTTGATATTAAATGCCTTGTAAGTGGATACAGGTAACTATGGAGTAACATCTCTAGCAGTTTTGAGAAGCCACAGACAAGAGCCACAGGTCTATAATTACTCACATCAGATCGATCACCTGATTTAAATCTGGGACAAGTTTTAGAGATTTTCCAGCGATCTGGAAATTGCGATGAAGACAGACTTAAATTGAATATTATTGACAAAGGTGTTGCAAACACACTTATACAATCTTTGATGAAAAAACTAGGAATTTGATCTGGACCACATGACAGTTTGGGCTTTAGTTTCCTTGAAATTTTTATAATATCCTCTGCTGATAATCTTGGAGTTATAATTGTCGAAAAATTTTGACGAGAAGGATCATTTATCCCAAAAGTATTGGTATATTATACACTAGAGAAGAATTTATCAAAAGCAGACACAATCTTTTTTGGAGTATCATTTTATCGAGTATCGAGTTATGTTTCTCCATTAAGGTTCACAACATCTGGTATACCTGATGTTTTCTTTTTAGAATTGATGAAATTCCAGAATCTACTGGGGTCATCCAGCAGATTATCCTGAATTGTATTCAAATAATCATTATATGCATTATTTATTTGTATTTTTGTGAGTATTAATCTTAATTCTTTATATTGTGCTAAGTGAGCAAGGCTGCCAGTTTTTTTATATTTATGAAAAAACTTATCTTTTTGTTTAACATTTTTAATTATATCTTTATTATACCATACTGGGTTCTTCTTCTGGGAAAGTACGAGATCACAGGTGATGCTTAAGGGCGGATGGTGTGCATCAAGTTTTACCAGAGGTAAATCATCCCTCTCTACAGAACACTGTAAGTTGGTCATAACTAAATCTAATATGCGATTATTTCCATTTAATGTATAATTGAATTGGGATAAATTAAAAAATTGCATAAAATTGTGTATTATTTCGGTTTTTATATCTTTTTTTTCTTGAGCAATTGAGTAATAAAATGACGGAATATTGAAGTCCCCTAATATCAAGATATTTTGGCCATAAATGGATTGAAACAATTCAAAACATTCAATAAGATTTACATATATATCACTACTTGATCCACATGGAATATACAAACTAAATACATACAAAGAGTTTGAAGTTGTTGCAACTCTGCAGCACATATTACGCATGCCCCATCATATGTTTGAGCCACTAATTTCGAATGCAAGTAAAATTTTTCGAATTTGGTGGATAAAAATTGAAATAAATCTTGCGCAGAATGGCCAGAACTTACGTCGTAAAATCACATGAATCGCTCAACAGGTTGACCATTTATAACGTAACGAAAAATGACGGATAATTGCGAATGGCAGCGTATGTCAGTGGTTTAAAAATAAAAAAATAAAAAATAAAATAATCTTTATTGTATAACACAAAATAGTATCTATACAAAGGTGGAAAGTACCGAAAAAAAAAGTATTTTAATAACCACCCTACAAAACTAAGAAGGTAAATTAAGAATTTGTAGTAATGCGAAAACACAGTTTGCAACGATAGGTGACCAGAACAAACATGTTTCTTAACATTAAATTTAAACGAAGGTACACTTAACACTTTAAAATTACACATAAGAGAGTTATAAATTGAAGCAGTTCTTAAAAATTTGATTTCTATGTCTTGGAATAGAAATTGCATCCCTGAAACGAACATCCACCTGATGAATATCTCCTCTAACAATTATAAGCTCAGTTAGATATTGAGGTTCTTTGATCTTAATTGCCTTATAAATGACACAACTTAGGTGAATGTATTGCCTCTGTGCCATATTACACTTAAATACCTCATTGACATGATGACTAACGTGATCCCTCATGGTAAGATTTTGCACAAACCCAACACAGGAATTCTGCAATTTCTGTATTCGATATCTATTGAAGTTAGTAAGAAAAGGGTCATAAACAACATCAACTTGCCAGGGAAAAAACAAAGAATTTGAAATTTCGTCCCCAATTTTTTGAATTTACATCATAAGCAACTGAATCAATTCATTCATTTTGAATTGTTTTGGATGTCCCAGAAAAAACGGATCTATTATCATTATCATGTTCTAAAAATGTTTTAAAATTTGTGTCATATTTACTAACAAGAATAACTAGCCCTTTGAAATTACCGCGATCTACAGATTCATTTGATTCACCATGCCCCCTGAAAGGTAACTCTTGCATACAGAGGTGTAATGTAATATCAATGAGACTTTAAAATTTGTCAGTTCTCTTTAACCCTAGCATTAAAAATTTCAATTTCTGTTTGACCCGCATTGTCTATTGCTGTGGCGATATTTTGCTTTTGTTTTCTCATGAGAGTAAGCTTGCAATTTAAAGAAATATGTTTAGTACTTGTATTGTGTAGTAACAGACCCCAAGAGAAATTTTTAAAATCACTATAACCACTTTTTGACCTAAACTGCTATTATTTGTTGCAAATAAAATACATGGCCAACAAAATAATTTACTTAATGTTACACTACCAGTGAGTCAGCCATACTTTTCATACCAAGTGTTATGAAAGCCCCGATTTGGTCTTCCTACCACACCTATAATAGCAACGAGATGTTTACTTAGATCTGGAACAGGTCGCTTTACTTCTTTAACTATGTATAATTTATCTTCATAGGAGTGTCTTGAAAAATTCTACTGATTTGTTAAAAAATTTACAAGATCATAAGCATTGCGAATATTCACATTTACCTGGGAAAGTTGTAACGCTGCGCTAGGTCCCGCTAAATCTACTTTTCTATAATGGGTAACTGGAAAATTTAAATGAAAATCCGAAAATCCAGGCACCGCTATTGAAACTGAAACTCACTGACCACTCCACTGTTTACATTTTACTTAGCTTATAGCTAATATAAATACTCAATCCACATTAATAAATTAAAATTAAGAGAACACTGCAACCTGTAACTGAATCAAAACAATGTGGAAAACGGCAAACGTAACGTACCTACTCTTACTACCTACTTAAAACTAGCCTAAACCAGGTGCAGTTTCAATTTGCAACCTGTTAACGACTGTTTGTCCAATCGACCAATCGGAAATCTGCCGCTTATTCCCTTTGAATTTACATTAGAGTCATGCCTCAAAAGAATCTTTTTATGCGCTAACCCTACTTAAAACTTAATTCGGCTGGATTACTACGCGCCACTCGCTTACACACATATTAGTAATACGCTAGACAAGGAAGCGCAAGGCATGCCTCTTACAATAACTTTTGTAACGAAGAAATGAGATGGACTCACAGAACCCGTCGGATATGACGATTGACGATTGGATTGGAGTAAGGTAAAAGGCAGGGCTATATTTTATGGATTTCTCATGAAGCAAAATTATCCTGTAAATGCTTATGGATATAAATAGTAAAAATGTAAAATTGAGATTAAAGAATAAGAAGTAATATAAATGATATAATCGATTAACATGTATAATTTTCCAAATTCATTGGTGAGGCACTGCCTCATGAGACATGCCGCCCCTGGATAACAGCAAGTTAATTTGCTGCTTAAGGGTTAGTGATGAATAAATAGATAAAAAAAAAAACTATTCAAAATGCCAATTAATGGAAATATGGTATCTCTAAGCTCAACTTAAATCTTGATATATATATACCAAATTTCTTAATAGTATTTAAATACTTTGTAATTATGAATTACTAATTCAGTTAACAACATATATATATATATATATATATATATATATATATATATATATATAAGAAATAGTGATAACAAAATGTTTACATAAAATTCTAGATTATGACAATTTATGTGTCAGTATGCTGCAGTAAGCCTCAAACACATTTCCATATTTGTCTGTAGAGCATTTGATCCTTATTTAGTTTCTTTTTTAAATGTTTTAATATCAAGTTCACAAAGTTTCATAAGTGTGGAACGGTCCACATCCAAACCAGGTAGGATCTCTAATAAACCCATTCTAGATGTTTGTCTTTCTGTAGATCATCTCATCCTCATTAAGTTTTTTTTTAATTTACATTTTCAAATGTTTTAGCATCAAGTTCACAAAGTTTCATAAGTGCAGAACAGTCCACATCCAAACCAACAAATGTGGTATGTGAAAATGGTGTGTGTACGATTAAGAGAGATCCTGAACCTAGCCAGGCTACAACTACTGCTTCAGAAGGTGATCAATCCTCCTTGACCGCAGAAGAAAAAGTAGAGAGAGCTAAAAAGTTGCTTGAAGCT
This sequence comes from Kuschelorhynchus macadamiae, assembly GCA_030620095.1. Classification (NCBI taxonomy): domain Eukaryota; kingdom Metazoa; phylum Arthropoda; class Insecta; order Coleoptera; family Curculionidae; genus Kuschelorhynchus; species Kuschelorhynchus macadamiae. The sequence goes on from JAUTXW010000335.1 coordinate 1,321,312, forward strand.
AAAAGACTGGCAAAACAGAGGGAGGAAGAAGAGGTAAGACACAGGAATGTATAACAATTTTAAGGAAATGTATGATCGTTTGATAAAATGGTTTCAAGCAAGTACTGTGTTAAAAATAAATTTAGTCTACATTAATGACTGCCTTGATAATTCTAATGATAATATACAAAATAGAATGATTTATGCTAACTTACCTTAGTCTGAAAGTGTTAAAAAATAAATTTAGTAAAAATTCAGTACTTTGGTTTAACACTGAAATATACAGGGTATCTCTAAAAGATCTGTACGAAATGCTACCAGATATCTGTGAGACCAAAATGGAACAATTTAAAGTAACTTAGTCCAAAAGTGCATTGTTAGGGTGCTATCAAATGTCAAATTAAAAAAAAAATTATCTTAATATTTTTTTTAAGAATTGTTGCTGTTACAGAAGAGTATGAAATATGATACATAAGTTAGTACATACTGTAAAAAAGATTTCTTTTTTAACATAATTTTTGGATCGTAGGTGGTAAGCAAGTGTGTAAACATTGATCCTTCATGTATCAGAAAGCTCATAAATAATTTTGTCTTCACAATTTTTACAGTACTAATTCACATAACAAATAGCACCATGATTGCTTAAAGCAATATTTTCTTAGTCTAAATAATAAGATATTTTTAATTTTGACATTTACGTCCTACATAAAATTGACTTGACTTTTGACTCCAGAACAGCACAGGTTTTTTAAAAGAGGATCAACAGCTACAAATTTAGCTGTATGTAAGAACTTCCTTGTCCACAATATCGAGGAAAGATGTCAAATTGATGCGGTGTACACTGACATATCTTTGATAGAGTATGTCATAACTTACTTCTAGAGAAATTCAGAATTTATGGAATAGGTGGTACATATCAGAATTTAATCAGGTCCTATTTAACCGATCGGAAGCAGTATATTGAGATAAATGGTGTAACATCCAGACAAATCCGTGTTAAACTTGGAGTACCACAAGGTTCTCACTTAGGACCAATATTGTGTTTGCTTTTTGTCAATGATGTCATCAAAATTTTTAAAAAGTGTAAATGTCTTTTGTATGCAGATGACTTCAAGTTCTTTTGCGTTGTTAACTCCGAGGTCCTGTCCTTAGAAAATCAACATAGACAAACACTCAAGGAATACAATAGTTACCAGAGAGAGGTAGTGAAACTGGTTCCTGGTGTGATGAATGTCAGGAAAAATTAAACTGCGATTGCTGAATTAGAGAGATCATCTTGCAGTTAATGACCCTGTTACTCCATGCATGGCTATCCTAGGGGTGGCAAGTGTCACATCAGATAAAGAGACAAAATCAACAGTCATCAGAAAAGATAGCGAGATCTGTATAAACGAGTCAAAGTCTTCGGAAAATAAGGAAACCGAAGTTAGGAGTTCCCAAAGAATTAAAGGGCAGAGTGATGGACTCTAATCTATGGCCAGTGGGAATCACCATTAACCATTTTATGAACATTCAACGCCGATAATTCTCGAGAGTCAACACAACATCGAGTAATTTAAAAAAAACAAAATTTCAAACAAAACTAAATATATTTCATTTTAACATTCAAAGCTTACATAATAAGGTTTTTGACCTAGAGGTATTTCTAAAGGATGAAGATTTTGACTCCCTTTGTGTCAATGAGCACTGGTTGGTGCATGATGAGTTGCTGATGACCAGGGTCAAAGGCTTTAGATCCATCTCTGGTTTTTGTAGGGCTCGTATGTGCCATGGTAATAATAATAATAATAATAATAATAATACTTTTATTGTCATAAAACATTCAAAAATGAACATAGACAACGTCACAGATTACAAAAAAGAAACTTAAGATAATATGGTAGGTCATTATACATAATACAAAGCAAAACAAAAAACAAACAAATCAATAAGTGTACATAAACATAATATTAAAAAACATTAGCAGGTAATACATTAAAATAGTCATCCAAACTATAAAATTCACTCGTAATAAAAAATTCCCTTAAATGGGACTTAAATGAATATTTTCCCTGAATTAATTTTATATTGGTAGGTAAATCATTATACACCTTTATACAATTTAAGAGGGGGTCCTTATGAAAAAGGGATGTGCGATGATTTGGAATAACCAAATTATTTTGACCCCTAGTGTTAACGCCATTGGAGACATCGCCATTTCTAAGAAATAGATTAAAATTCGATTTTACAAATAAAGAACATGTATAAACAAACAGAGAGGGAACAGTCATTATCCCTAATAATTTAAATTTACCTTTACATGATTCTCTATACTTTAAGTTTAAAATAGTTCTTACGACTCTTTTTTGGGCTACAAATACTCTTTTTGCATTTTCAGCATGAAACCGGTACCAAAACATAATACTATAAGATATTATAGACTGAACAGCTGCCATATAAAATATACGTAGGACAGAGATGCTAACTTGCTGGCGCAAAAGACGAATGGCATATGATGCACTGCTAATTTTAGACAAAACATTATTAACATGTTCAGTCCACTGAAAATTACTGTCTAATGTAATACCAAGAAATTTAACAGAATGCGTCTGTTTTATGCTCTTACCTTCAATGGTGACATATAAAGACTCTAGACCAGTGTCCCGAAATACTACCAGGGCAGTCTTACCAGTATTTAGTAGAAGATTGTTATTAGTGCACCAATCCAACACACCCTGCACTATACTAGATGATCTTTGTGACAATAAAGTTTTATCAGATGAAGAGATAATACATGATGTATCATCTGCAAATTGATATCAAGATGTCAAGTCAATTTTCTGGTTTAAGTCGTTTGCAAAAATTAAGAACAAAATAGGTCCCAATATCGAACCCTGAGGCACTCCAGCAGAAATGGACTTATACTTTGAGTATGATTTAATGCCCCCATATCCGACATAAACTGTCATTCTCCTATTGCTTAAATATGATCTTATAAATCTATTGGTAACACCACGAATACCATAACACTCTAGCTTTTGAAGCAGTAACTCATGATCAATCAGATCAAATGCCTTACTTAAATCAAAATAGATACCAGACACCAACTGCCCCTTATCAATCTGTTCCAGAATATAATTTAGTGACTGAAATATTGCAGTGATCGTTGAATGATTTGGAAGGAAACCATATTATCCACTGTAAAATAATTTGTTATTTAGAAAATAATCCAAAACTCGAATATAAACAATTCTCTCAAACACCTTAGAAAAAATGGGTAAAATTGATATGGGCCTATAATTATTAATATCATTGGAGTTGCCTTTTTTATAAACCGGTATGACTTTGGCAATCTTAAGTTTATCCGGAAAAACACCACTTTCTATACAATTATTTATAACCATGCACATGGGAATACTAATATATTTTGAAACATGTCTAAGTATAGTTATTGGAATTTCGTCTACTCCAGTTGAGTACTTCATTGGCAACATATTGATAATCCTACTTACCTCATCAGGTGTTGTAGGTCTTAAGAAAAACGAATAAGGCACTGACTGAATATTACAACTCGTACTGTTATTACCAAGAATATAATCTAAATCAAATTGATTTGCAAATAAATTAGCAAGTACCTCTGGATCTTTAATTATTAAATCATCTTTTAAAATTTCAATATCGTTAGACTTTTTATCATTAAGAGAGTTTTTAAGCAGCCGCCAAGTTGATTTTGTTACATTGCTGGAATTTGTAATAATATTATCATTATAGCTTTGTTTAAATTTGCGAATGTAGCCTTTATAGCTTTTCCTTTCAGTCTTATAGTGGACTAAAATATTTATGTCATTAGTTCTTTTATAAAGTGCATACATGTCCCTCAAATACATTGACCACTCTTTTATTTCGTCAGACACCCAACCTTGTTCTGCATTCATTTTAACTCTGGTATTTTTCACTGGAATATGAATGTTAAAATAATAATTGAAAATATTATAAAACACATCAAACATCTCCTCACAATTACGAGTTTCATTTACACTAAACCAGCTCTCATTCTCAACTGCAGTTTTAAAACTATTTACATTTTCTTCACTAAAATTTCTTTTATTACATGTTAAATTCTGATATTGTTTTTTTAACTTGTGAACATTTAAAATTAAGGCATAGTGATCAGATATGTCAGACTTTATTATCTCACTTGAGTACTCATCACATGCTAAATTAGAAAAAATATTGTCTAGTTGGCTTCTTGTATTATTTGTGACTCTGGTTAATCCAGTAACATTTTTTTTTCAAATTGTACATAGAGAAAAGGTTGATTATATCTACAACATCTTTCTCGTTTCTATCAAACTTTACATTAAAATCGCCACACACAAATAAAATTTTATTTCTACCATAAACTTCATTCAATAATCCATACATTTTTTCCAAAAATACAGTCATATTTCCATTCGGAGATCGATATAAAGAAATAACAACACCAACACTTTCACTAACATTAACCTCAGCACAGCAAAATTCACAGTCAACATCCACACCCACTACACTTGTTTCAACAGTTCGAATCATTACCCCAGACTGCAAAGATGGAAGTACCTCCTCCCTTGCATGTATTTCTACAAAAACTACTAATTAATGTGTATTTATTTAGTGCATACGTCTGAATCTCCTCAGAAGTTAGCCAGTGCTCGTTAAAACACAATATGGTTGGTTTTGTTTCATACAAAAATACTTCCAGCTCATTTATTTTATTTCTAATACTCCTAACATTGAGACATAATATTTTATTAGAATTTGCTGACATATTTAAGAAGGAGGGGGGCGAAGTGGTGACGCTTCCCCTAAAAAAACAGGATTACGTTCGAAGTCAACCCCAGTAGCATTACCAGACCCTAGATCTAGAACCACTGAATCGCTGTCGACGACAGGGGATGCTACATCCACCTGACATCTGACTGACAGGCCGCAGTCACAAAAACTTCATCATTCACTCTCAGACATGGGTTACTTGCTACGTGGTTATAACTAACGCCAGCCATGGTGACACTTTTGAGCAATATTTTAAATGCAGAATTATAACTACACAATACATAACAACCTATAAGATTGCAAATTGAGAAGCTAGTATGTCTATAATAAAAACCTATCTTAAAATTTTCAATTCTGACCGATACATTGTACCGCTTTACAAAAGTGCTAGTATAACTGTAAATTTTTGAACATACACTATTAAAAACATTACTTTTTATTGAAAATATAACATTTGTAAAGCGACCCACTGACAATAGCACTCTAAGATCAGATATATTTATAAACCTTACAAAGGATAAATCCAACGAAATAATTACATAATCACTTCTTGAACAGTTTTTTACAAAATCAAAGACGCCATTTGCCAATTCCCTAATATGGTGGCGTGGTTATTTATGTTAGAGATGGCATTATTGGTGGTGATCTTAACATCTCGGGATTTTCTGAAGAGGTTCACTGTGAGGTGGCAGGGGCCTTCTTGCCAGGGATTGAGACCCAGGTTGTTACCATTTACAGGTTTACAGGAGATTTTCACAAACATTTTAAATAAGTTGAATTTAGATCAAAAAACTATTATTACTGGTGATTTTAATGTTCATTTTGAAACAGAGAACTACCGAGCTCATGATCTGTGCAACCTTTTTACCTCCTATGGACTCCGTAACACTGTAGACTTTCCAACTCGTATGAGTGCCTGCATTGACAGTGTGTTCACAAATATTAACACTGATTTCAGTACTGCAAAGCATGATTTCTCTCTTTTGTCTGATCACAATGGCATCATATGTAGCTTTCTTGCAGGTTCTAGCAGTTCAAAGCGTATAAGTTATAGACCTGTCAGATGATGGTCTTTTTCTGCTTTACAACACCATCGAGCATGTTGACTGGAGCTTTGTCTTTGAAGATAACTATGACCCAAACGCCAGGTTTGAGAAATTTATCTCTTTTATTCACACATTGCAAATTTGTGTTTTCCTATAAAATCAAAAGTTATTGATACCGGTATTCGTCGAACCCCCATTCATTGGTTTACTGAACATCATAGAGACATGACAGATAGACTGAAAACACTTTCAGATGCTTATAAAAGTAACCCACTTCTTGTGCCACGGCGCATGGTCAATGACTACAGAAGGCAATACAGGCAGAAAATATCCAGGTCTCAAAGAGAGGCTCATGATAATTTCATATCTCATTCTGCAAATCCACAATCTGCCATGTGGAAAATTATAAACTCTCCCTCATCATTATCTCTGGAGTCTTCTCATTCTTTTCCAGCATTGCTGAGGAAATTGTCACTAACCTGCCACCTTTTTCTAGGGATTTCAGATATTATCTGAATGATAATCAAGGTGAAAACATACATTTTGGGTTTAGGGCTGTTACTTTCAATGAGGTTAGGAAAGCTTTTCATGACCTGAAAAACACTAAAAGTAGGGACTGTTATGAGATGGACATAAAGATTGTTAAAACAATTAAGAATCTTATCATATCTCTGTTGACCAGTCTGATAAATAGATGCATATCTAGTGGTGTTTTTCCATCTGTACTGAAGATGGCTAGGGTTGTGCCTCTGTACAAGAATAAGGGATAAAGGGATGATGCAACTAACTACAGCCCTATCTCAATACTTCCCATTTTCTCTAAGATATTTGAGAAAATTCTTAACTGGCAAATTAAGCATTATTTCGAGACAAAAAAACCTGTTTTTCCAAAAACAGTTCGGCTTTCGCAATGGCAAATCCACAGCTCTTGCTATTAATTCATTGTCATCAGATGCCTTTGAGGGTTTTGAGGTTGGCTGTGATACCTAGGCATCATTCTTTGACCTTACAAAGGCTTTTGACTGCGTTTCTCACCCCATACTTCTGGAAAAGCTGAGATATTACAACTTTATGCCACATAGCATCACTTTGATCCAGTCTTACCTTAAAGATCGCTCACAGTTTGTGACTTTTGATGGTGTAGTCTCTGATATGGTGACTTTACAACATGGTGTACCGCAAGGATCGGTTCTGGGCCCAACCTTGTTTCTCATTTATGTGAATGATATTGCTAATGCTGTTGATGGTGCAAATCTTCTTATTTTCGCAGATGACACTACTCTCTACTTTCAATGTCATCCTTCCACACCTACTGCCAATATTATAGCTGAGAATCATTCTAAAATTGAAGCCTGGTTCACATCAAATAGACTCAGTTTAAACATCACTAAAACCCGGAATATGAAATTTTCTATTCGTAACAATAGCCAGACTCCACCCCCTGATGAATCTGTGAAGTTCCTGGGAGTGTATTTGGATGTAGGAATGACTTGGGCCGGTCATGTGGCAGAACTCAGTAAACGGCTCTTGAGAATAATCTTCTTGGTGAGAAACATTTCTAAATCTGTTTCACTTCAGAACTTGCTGACTGCTTGTCATGGTTGCTTTACATCCGACATGGCATATTCTTCGCTTGTATGGGAACACTCAACTCATGCTAAAAAAATCTTCAGCATACAGCGTAGGTGTGTACGTGTGCTGGCGGGAATCAGTTACCCTGATTGCTGCAGAGCGCCCTTTATTAACTTGAAGATTCTTACCTTGCCATGTATGTATATATATTTGTGTCTGTTATGTCAGGGGAAACTTGCAAATTTTTTGCCCACATGGTGATATTCATAGTCACTTCACCAGAAACAGACAAAACATTGTTCCTAATTTCCACCGCCTTTCAAGGACTAGAGATGGTGCCAGATACATGGGTATACAGTTTTTTAATGTGCTACCCAATGGGGTGCGTGATCTTGACAGTGTTAAATTTAAAAACAAAATCAGATATCTTTTATCCGAATCGTTCTACACCTTTGAGGAATATCTCAGTAATAATTTTAATGACATAGGCTATGTATAATGTTTGAAAAATGTATCTGTACTTAGTTTTAAAAAAGTATACGTGTTTTAAATATTAGTGTTTTAAACTTCAATTTAGATTACTGTACCTTTTTTTTTGCATATTTTTGATGTGTAAAAACAATTTTAGTTGTATTATTATGAATAAATGAGTATTGAGTATTGGAAGACTGTGAGATAATTCAATATGAATGAAATGAGCTGGTCCTTGGTGCATATCTCAATGCAGGCACATGTAGAGTAATAAGCTTTTACCGTCGAAAGACGCCTTTAATGTACAGCTATGTTTTAGAAGGACAATTTATACAGGGAGTTGAAAAGATTATTGACTTAGGTATAACTTTTGACCGAGAAGTGACATTTAATGAACATATTATCTATGCTACCGAATGTTAGTTTTCTTTGCAGAAGTTGCAACCATATGGATGATATTGTTTCTATAATACATTATACAGTTCTCTTGTTAGAAGCATTTAGGAATACAACAGTATAATTTGGTCCTCATCCTACTTGTATCATGAAAATCGACTCGAAGCAGTGCAAAATAGGTTTAGTAAATTTTTATTACTCAAACACAGATTTTATTACAAAGACATACTATATAGTACTTGGATTCAGTTGGTTGAACTGGACAGTCTAAAAAAACGTCAAGAGAATGCCATTGTCTTCTTTCTCCTCAAAGTTGTCAATGGTAATATTGATTGCGCACAGTTGATTTCTAACATTAATTTCCGAACCCCAGAGACAAGAACGAAACAGGCACTTATTACAGGAAACATCCCACAGAACTAACTATGGCTTTCCAAGTTTTATTAGACGATCAATGAAAAATAACAACAATAATTTTTGTAATCATGACATTTTTCATAATTCTCTGCAATCATTTAAAAGCAATGTTTTAGTTTATTAGATCTTAAATTGTAAATGTGTGATTACCCATTGATAGATCCTACTATTAGTTTTATTCTAGCCCTTTAAGAAATAATTTGTACCATTTGGAGAGAGATCTCTGTAGGGTACCAAACGATAAATAAATAAATAAATAACGAAGCAGTTTCTTACTAAAGATTCTGGATCTGCTCTGGCGTTTTGTAAATTACTAAGGCATTCTATTGTAGACAATGTAAGAAAAGGGTATTTTACTTGATCTTTGCAAAGCATTTTGTACAGCGAATTTTTCAATGCTCTTGAAAAAACTTTCTTTAATTGATATTGCTAATGTTGTTTTAAAATAGTTTACAAATAATTGAATGAAATGAAATCTCTATTAATAGCAGAAAGCTAAATTTCAACACAGTACTACCTTACATTATAACAATAATTTAAATTTTAACATTTACCTTAGATATAATATTACACCTATTTCTAAAATTCTTAATAGAAGTACTTTCCTTAACGTCTAATGGAAGTCTATCAAACTGTATAAGACCCTTATGAAACAAACTATTTTGGCTAAATGTGCTTGTTACTACATAAAAATTTCCTCTAGATCGAGTTTTATAATCATGGATTTCATTGACTATCATAATTCTATCTATAAAATGTTTAGGATATAATACATTTTTTTATTTTATAAATTACAGTCATTACATCAACATGATACCTTGCCTAACACTAAGAAGATTTGTACACTCTAGCATATTGGTAATGCATGTATATTTATCGCATCCCAAAATTATGTGCCTTATTTTGTTTTTTGTTTTGTAACATGTTTTGTTCAGTGTTGTTTAGTAGATATAGGATAGTTGGACAAAATTTAAATGTTGCTATATTATTGTCTTGTATATTAATAACTTACTCCAACTACTTAAATGTTTCCTTATTCTTGATAAAAAAATTAACCTTTTTTGCAACATTTTTGTGATGTACAAAGCATGACCAGAAAATGTTAAAGTGTGATCAATTAATATTCCTAAATATTTACATTTATTAACTTGCTCAATTTTTTTATTAGCAATATAAATTCCATTGTTAGAATATGTATCTGTATAATTATGTCTACTCTTGAAAATCATGAATTTGGTTTTATCTACATTCACTTTAAGACTATTTTTTGTTTAACCACATTGATAAATTTGTTAGTTCTTGGTTTATTACAGTAATTATTTCTTAGATGTTGTTGCTACTAAAATATAAAAGAGTGCCATCTGCAAAGAGTTGAATGTTACATTTATTAACTTGTTCAACAATATCGTTTATATATATAATATATAAATTAGGACCCATAACGGTTCCTTAAGGTACCCCATAGTAGGTACTCCTCTCAGATGATAATCCATTGTTATATCTTACAACTTGCATTCTGTCTTTCAAGTAGCATGTAAACCAATTCATTACTTTTGCACCAAACCCATAATTTTCTAATTTAACTAATAATAATTTTCGGTCTATTGTCTCAAATGCACTTCGAAAGTCCAAAAAAACTACCCCTACAAACTTTTTGTCACTAATTGCACACTTCCATTTAGCCAGAACTGTCTGTAGAGCACATGAGTTTTTCTCCCTACATCGCACTTGGTGAGGTGTAAGGAGGTTGTTAGATTCTACATATTTTAGGATTTGCTCATTTGCTGCTAATTCTAGTAACTTTTCATAGACAGGCACCATATTAATTGGCCTAAACTCTTCGCACTTCATTGTGTTACATTTTTTTTCTAAAGGTATTATGGTAGATGTGCTCCAAGAAGATGAAAATACCTCTTTTTCAAGACTTGTATTTATTAGATGTAAAAATCTATCTCCAATGCTTTCAAAAGTTAGTTTTAAAATTCGTGTTGTTATTCCGTCCATACTGCTTGGCTTATTAATCATGTTGTAAAGCAATTTTTTCGGATTCTGAAATTATACTGTTTGAAATTTTTCCATTTTGTAGCCGGGTTTATCTAAGCTTCTTGTAACTTCTTCTATTACATGTTGGTCAGGATCTGCAATTTGTTTTATACTGTCTATAAAATATTCATTAAAATGTTGTGCTATCTGCTCCTCATTTTTTTGTAGTATGTTATTAAATATAATTCCTTTCTTAACACTGCTTTTGTTGTTCTTATTTATTAACTGTTTTAAGGTTTTCCACATTTCAGCCGAATTGCCTTTTTTGTCATCGATTTTTTCGCGGTAGAATTCTTGTTTTTTGTTTCTAATTAGGTCTACCACTTTATTTATCTGTCGTCTATATTCTTCATTTAGTTTACACAAATCATATTTTATTAGGACTGGAAAAAATATCACAATTTATGTTAACATTAATTTCTAGCTTGAGAGACAAAAAGAACTAGAAAGGCGTAAAATGGGTCAAGAAGTCCAGAAAATGAAAAAACAGCAAGAGGACCAGGAATTGAAGCAACTCGTGGAGGAGAGAGAAAAAGAAAAGCGACAAGAGAAGGAGGCCCGAGAAAGAGTTCTGGCACAAATTGCACAAGATAAGGCGGAAAGGGCTGCTAAATTTCAGCCTGCCGCTTCCTCAACACCTACAAATCCTGTTCAGGTATTTTTACTCAAGCTAGTTTATTGTATTATTAATTAATTTATTTATTTATTTATTTTCAATATCAACGTTATATCAATATTACTGTTATAATTATTAATTTAAACTATAACTATGCTAAACTAAAAAAAAGTACAAACAAAAAAACAACATTGCCCAGATAACATCACAAATAAAATCATAGTGAGGACTTAATTCTATTAAGGGAGGCGCAAAATACATTAAGCTTAATCTCCTTACCAGATCTCATGGCGCGATTCATTGAATTATGCTGTCCATAAAGTGTTCAATGGTATTTGAGTTTAAATGTATTTATCTCCCTTAAGTTTCTAGTAGGAACATTAATATTAATCCTTGCTAATAATTCAGGACAGACTATATAGTTGTTTAACAGTTTAGATATTAAAAGTTGGTCATTGTTCTTTCGTCTACCCTTAAGTGTTTTAAGATTTAGCAGTTTTAGAAGGGTTGAATAATCTATTGAATGTGAGGGAATACAAAGTTTAAATCCTTTGCATCTTAAAAATTTATTCTGCACACGTTCTTGTACATTTTCATGAACCGCAAAATATGGAGGCCATACAGAAGTTCTTACTAGAGATGTATATAGGATTTTCAAAGTATACACATTTTTGAATTCTCTGGTATGTCCCTTCATAAAACCCAAAATCTTAAGTGCCTTATTGCAGCATGTCTCAATATGCTCAACAAATGATAATCTAACATCAAAAATAATTCCTAAGTCCCTAGTGGTAGTAACATTGTCCAGAACAGTTTCATTAATATGGTAAACATTCAATTTTGGTGATAACTTTTTAGAAAACTGAATATATTTGCATTTGTCTACATTTCATTTCATTATATTGACATCACACTACATCTGTAATCTCAGGAGATCATCCTGCTTATCACCACTCGCTCTGTCTGAGTCAATGTTTTTAGGTCATCTGCATAAAGCAGTACTTTACAGTGGTGAAAGCATGTTATAATATCATTTACAAACAGACTGAATAAGAGAGGTGGTAGTTGGTAACTAGTGATTCAAAAAGTTTAGGAAAAAGAGATAAGTGACTAATGGGGTGGTAATTTTCAACATTTGCTCTGCCACCATTATTTTTAAAAATAGGTGACACTAGGGAAACTTTCCAGCATGTAGGGAACACTCGTGAAGACAGTGATTTGTTGTATAATAACCACAGTGGCCTTGAAAGTGCAAATGCACGTTTTTTTAAAAGTAGTGAAGGTATTCCATCAGGTCCAGGAGGCAAACCAGTGTCAGTTTGAGAGAGACCCTCAAAAATCTCTGCCATGTCTAGGGCCAAGCCACTAACATGAACAGCACTCCGAAAAGAGGGAGGGAGATTCGATGTTACAGTTGGTGAGCTGAGGGGGTTCATAGACTGCTGAAAAACGTATTGCAAAAAGATTAGCAATATCTCTTCCATCATTACAGGATTCTTCCTTATATTTAAGAATTGCTGGCAGCTCGTGATTTTGAGAACCAGCATCTATGAATTTCCAGAAACTCCTGGGGTCTTGTATTTGATGAATATAATTCTTATAGCAGTCATCAGCCTGGCTCCTGCATAATGCTCTCAATCCGCTAAACCTACTATGATCATTAGGGCTATTTGTTAACTTATAACTTTTATCAGCTATTTTCTTAAGAATAATGTTGCTTCTAAGTTCAGAACTAAACCAGATTGGAAATTTAATTTTTTAATTATATTATTTTTAATCTTCTTAGGATTGTACATTTCAATTGCAAAATTAACAATACTATAGAAGCTTTCGAGATCTAAATCAACAGATGATGTTAAATTATTATCCCAATAAATTCATAATAGAAATTGACTAATTGCCTCAAAATTACACTTCTCAAAATCTTACACCTCACTCTCATACTTCAGAACATATGTTTATTGTACTATTAATACGGGGTTATTCACGCAACCCGTTCATTAAAAGTTTTTGATGATGCTATTTAGATAAAACTTTAAAATTTTGGGATTAAGGTAAGGTCAAGGGGTACTTCTTTTCTGAAATATTTTCAACTTCCTGTCACTTCCGGTTTAACCGGAAGTTGGTATCAACTTGCTTATTTTAAATGGAACACCCTGTATTTTATGATATTTTTGGATTCTATGGAGAATTTTAATGCTATTTTATGTAACATGTCCTATACCCAGGTTCAAGTGTTCTTAAGATACTTGACCTTGAACCAAAAATGAGCCTTTGGGGTACCAAATTTTAAAATCTCATATTTTTGTAAGTTTTGAAGATATAATCTTTATATTTTGCAGACGATCGGTAAATAATCTTAGGTTTCTATTTTTTTTATTGAATTTGTCAATTTTTATACAGGGTGTTCTAAATTCAGCGGCAAACATTCACATTTTCAAAGCCGCTAAAGTCCGTTTTTTTAAATGGGACACCCTATAACTTTATGCACTATTAAATGTAGAATTTAATTTTCTATTGAACTGTATTAAGGTTCCCTATACCTATTCGTAACCATTTTCGAAATATACAGGTTTTTATTAAACTATCATATGTATTTGCTAAATGCTTACACCTTCCCGTAGTAAGCCATGGAAAAACAATTGTTGTGCGTTTCTATTCAACATGACGGCTGATTTGAAACTTTTAAATTAAAATAAAATAACACTCAAAAGCTGATATTCTCAATTTATTTTATATTCGCGGAGAATGTTACAAAATATTGGAGAGAACGTGCCATGTTTTTAATGAAAAACATCCTCATTTATCGCCAATGAACAAGAGAAAATTGAAGAGGATTGAAACGAAATTTTTTCGTTTCGGAAAAGCTAAAGTTAAAAAAATGTAATAAATTGTTTACATTATTTTTAACCATATCTAATAAGTTCGAAACTGTTCTAAACTTGTTTTAGTGAACTTAAAAATTATAGCAATCTAACAATCAACAATAAATAAATAAAATAATAAAATTGAGTTATAACAAATGTTTTATATGCTGTCCGTTCATTTGAAGACACATTTCAATTCTTCTTTCTACAGTTGCTGTGGCCCGTTGAATTTGTCCGTTTTCTAATTCGGCAAAAGCGGTTCGTATCCTGTCCAGTAAATCTTGTTGGTTACTGGGGAAGCATAGACTTTACCTTTGATAAATCCCCATAAATAAAAGTCTAGGGGTGTTAAATCTGGCGATCGCGGGGGCCATCTCCGAGGGCCATTGGGACCAATCCAGCGATCTTCAAAAATTCGAGATAATTGGAGATAAACTGCAGCGGAATTATGTGCTGGTGCCCCATCTAATTGATACCAATAATTTTGCAGCTCACCAATAGAAATTTCTTCTATAAATTCAGAAACCGTCCCTCATAGAATTTCCAAATACTTATCACTGTTTAAATTGTCTTCATAAATACAGTACCGCACCTGATCATTTAATACTATACCGAAAACATTGAAGCTAAATCTATCTTGAGAACGCGTTTCGCGTAAAGCGTGCGGATTTTCTGCTGCCCAGAAATGTTCGTTTCTTCTATTTGTTATTCCTTCTCTAGAAAATTTCGCTTCATCGGTCCAAAATATTTTTGAAAGGAATTGAGGGTCCTCTTGAATTTTCAAAAACATGAATTCGCAAAATTCTACTCGTCGGACGTCATCACCAGGTCTCAAGGCTTGCACGTTTTGGAAGGAATAAGGGTGCATATGATGTTCGCTCAAGATTCTTTGGACAGATGAAGAAGAAATTCCCAAATCGTTTTCTGCAGACGGTATTGAACTTTGCGGGTTTGCGTGGAAATAAGCTAATGTGTTTATTACGTTATTCTCGGCATTTGTCACTGGTTTCGGAACATTTTTTGTAGCTTTAACCTTGCCAAAACGCAAAAAGTTCATTTCAATCCTCTTGAATTTTGACTTGTTCATTGGCGGCAAATCAGGGTAGCGTTCATTAAACACACGACACGTTCTCTCCAAAATTTTATAACATTCTCCATGAATATAAAATAGATTGAGAATATCAGCGTTTGAGTATTCTTCCATTTCGATTTAGAAGATTTAGTTTATCACTGACAGCTTTTGATAAATAACACATACTAATCATCTGTCATATTGGATATTGGATCTCAATTGTTTTTCCATGGCTCACCATTGGAACATGTAAACATTTAAGCAAATACATACGGTATTTTTATAAAACCCAATTATTTCGAAAATGGTTACGAATAGGTATAGGGAACCTTAATACAGTTCGATAGAAAATGAAATTCTACATTTGATAGTGCATAAAGTTATAGGGTGTCCCATTTAAAAAACGGACTTTAGCTGCTTTGAAAATGTGAATGTTTGTCGCTGAATTTAGGACACCCTGTATAAAAATAGACAAATTCAATAAAAAAATAGAAACCTAAGATTATTTACCGATCGTCTGCAAAATATGAAGATTATATCTTCAAAACTTACAAAAATATGAGATTTTAAAATTTGGTACCCCAAGGCTCATTTTCGGTTTAAGGTCAAATATCTTAAGAACGCTTGAACCTAGGTATAGGACATGCTACATAAAATAGCATTAAAATTCTCCGTAGAATCCAAAAATATCATAAAATACAGGGTGTTCCATTTATAATAAGCAAGTTGATACCAACTTCCGATTAAACCGGAAGTGACAGGAAGTTGAAAATATTTCAAAAAAGAAGTAACCCTTGACCTTACCTTAATCCCAAAATTTAAAATTTTTATCTAAATGGCATCATCAAAAACATTTAATGAACGGGTTGCGTGAATAACCCTGTATAGTATATAGGGGAAATGTTGGAGTCGTAAACAATTCCAGAAAATATAAGTTGGGTTTAATAGATGTTTTAGAGTCCCTACAGTATGAAAAACATATTTTTAAAAAAATATGATGTCTGTATAGATATGTGTGTGTAAACAAAATTTTGTCCAGTGATAACTCGAAAATGGTCAAATCAACTTATTTCAAATTTGCACCAAAAATGTCTGGTGGGCATAGATCTTTGATATTTTTAAAGGGTATGAGAATGTAATTTTCATGCTGCAAACCGATAGCAGTAAAATTAAAAGCAGAAATAGATGGTGTGAGTTTTCTGACATTGAAAAATTGGAAAGTGGATGGAAGTCATTGCTAGCATAGATGATTGATTTTCTTTAATTTATATTTAAAAAAAAACATGTAGAATGTCAACAAATGGTATATTTTTTGTACAAAATAATTTTTGTCCAGTATACAGGGTAACCTAAAAAGAATGAGGCAGCTCCCTGAAAACGAAGAAAAAAGTTTCTCATGAAACATATCAAACTTGTTTGGTTGGCAAAATGTTCACTAAAATTAAAGATAAAACTCCGATCCCATTAAATAATAATGTTGTATATAAAATTCCTTCTAAACAATGCAATCAGTGTTACATAGGACAAACTTCCCAATATATTAAAAATCGTTCGACACAACACAAAAGCGACTGCCGTATTGGAAAAAACTCATGTGCTTTGGTTGATCATTTTCAGAAAGAGGATCACAATTTTGATTACGAAAACATACAAATTCTGGAATATGAAAATAATTACAGAAAAAGGCTATTTCTGGAAATGGTACATATCAACAACGAAAATAATTCAGTTAATTCTAGATCTGACATCCAACAGCTGAGCAACATTTATTGCAGTCTGTTGAACAAATGAATTCTTTGCCTTGTTCAACAAAAAACAAATAACTTAAATACCATAATATAAATATTCCACGAACTTCAATATGTACATAAAACTGTTTATCAATGTTTCTTTTACCACAAAAAAATAAAATAGTTCTTATTATTCAAAAAAAAAAAAATAAATAAATAAATGTATATATAAATGTCTTGCTAGTTGTTAAGTCAACATTTTAATATTCATGTGGTTGTATTCGGCCTAATTTAACGTTCTACTGTGTGTTGAAATGCATATAGCCATGTTTTTGTAACTTCACTTGTAAGTCTTAACTGTTTTTTTTTAATTTGATGTAATTTTAATCTGTGGTGTATTTTAGCGTTTCCTCCTGATGAAGTCATAAATAAATGACGAAATATAGAGGATGTCAGAAGTAAATTAGTTATTTATTTGACCTACAGACCGCATACCCGATATTAGATTCATTATTTATCTTAGTACGGTCGTGAGCATCTAAAATGAATAATATATATATATATATATATATATATATATATATATATATATATATATATATATATATATATATCTTAAAAACGTGTAACCCAAAGTGTTTGTTGATATATAGCAGGATTATTAGTAATAAATACGTAAAAACCCTTAAAGAGTAGTAGTGGAAACAGTTGTAGCTACTTTAGTGCTAGCTGGGAATAGGAGCCGAGATCCCCATATAGAGAAGCGAATCTGGAACACACTGTATAGGTTTAATCTAAGAATGTAAAATAGTTTCCTAAAAACAAAATTAAGATGTCTTTTTTTTTTAAGTAAAGCGCTAAATTTTAATAAATAAACATAATATTTTTAAAAAACATCAAAATACATCAAGAATTATATTTTTTGCATATATACCTCAACTTGAGAAAACCAGTTGGATACATAAATATATGGGGATGTATTATATTTGCCAAAACACATTTTTTTATTGAAACTATTTTAAGATATATCTTAGGTCCTCTGTTCTAAGGAATTGTATTTATTCTTTTCAGCCTGCACCCATACCATCTACAAGTAAGTCAGACACAGCACGTCTACAATTTAAAATGCCAGATGGATCATCGAGGACTCAAGAATTCCCTAGCTCAGATAAATTAATATCTGTTGTAAATTATGTCAAGGCCAATTTCAATTTAGCAGCAAATAAATTCACATTGTCTACTACATTCCCAAGGTAGGTTGCTTTTATACAGGGTGGACCATAATGTTTGTAACATAACTTTTTTACTAATTATTGATTTTGAAATATTCTTCCTGATAAAATTCAAAAATTTTAACATCTGTTTTAACTGGAGGATGATGTCAGTTTATTCACATTAAAAAAGTAAGTTAGGAAAGTGCAAACTGTTTCGATCCGTTTATATTGGTTAATGTGCCCAAAATTTCAAATTTAGGCAATATTATGAAAACAAATGAATTTGAGCATGGGACATGCTACATGATATGTAATTAGAATTTAAAAATGTAAAAATATATAAGGTGTCCCATTTAAAATAACGAAGTTGATAGTGACCAAGTGTCCGCTAATTAATGGTACACAGCAAAGCTGATAGTAACGGAGATACAGGGTGTCAAACTTTCATTTTGTTTTTTCTTAATAATTCATCAACAGGATGACAGAACGGCACAAAATACGTATCAATTATTCAGTATACCTTTTCAAGTGCGAAATGCCAAGGCATAACTGGGAAATGTGGGATATGGTGTGTGTATACGGGTAGGGAAGGGCCCATGTACAATATTTAGAAGTGTATCCACAACGCAGACCACCAGATTTTAAAATTTTCAAATATTCACTTAGGCGTAGTATATTCCCCTCATTCTGGAAAACAACGCATAAATCACCTATTTTCAAAACTAATGGTAATAAGAATAACATTAATAATTACAGACCCATTTCAAAAGTTTCTTTAATACCTAAAATTATGAAGTCTATAATTACGGAATATCTTGATAATACATTTAATAAAATTATAACAACAAAACTTTGTTAAGAAAAAATCCATCACCACTAGCCTATTGTTATACACCAATTATATCTTTGATGGTCTGGAGAAATATCATGAAATGGATTATTTATATTGATTTTTCAAAAGGTTTTGATACAAATATTAGACTGGATAGAATCTTATTTACTTGGCCAGCTACAAATTGTAAAAATCAACAATCAATTCTCCAGCCCTCTCACAGTGACATCAACAATAAAGTTGTTGATCAGTGTATGACAAAAAATAATGTCGAAACCGGTTTGTCAGTTTGCTATGCTTGGAATGTTAATGTGATTTTCTAATAAATTATATTTTATGTTATTATCTAATTGAATTGATTTAAAGGCAAGGTAATAAAGAAATTTTCTTTGTACTTTGTCGAGTTTGTCAATATAGGTTAAAATGTCGATTTCAAACAACAGCAATGCTCTAAATGTGGTCTCACTAATGATGTATAAAGAAGTTTTATGGAATTTTCTCTTATGTTTCTTTTTATGAAACCCAAGATTTTCAGAGCTTTATTGCAGCATTTTTCAATATGGACCGAAAATGTGAGTTTATTGTCAATGAGAATCCCAAGATCTCTTATTACGTCAACCTGATCTGCTATTGAATTGTTAAATAAATAAATAAATAAGTTCTTTATTTCCAACAGGCCAAAGCCCAAATACAGGAAACTGTATAGTATGACTGTAATAACAAATAAATTATATAATATGTAACAAATAAAAATAAAAATATCAAAAAAAAAGAAAAAATATATAAACAAATAAAAAAATTATGAACTTAAACTAAGTAAAAATGAATTTGAATATAAAACTCAAATCAAAAACAAAATAAAATGAAATAAAACAAAACAAGATAACAATGCAGGCACTCAACCCGGTAACCAAAACCAACAGCCAGACAAGGAGACATAGGGAAGGTTAGGGGGGAAAGCCAGAAGCCAAGAGCAAATGCTGAATGATATTGGGCAGATTATCTGAATGGATATCGCAGGATTCAGATATAGGATTTAAGTTGCTACACATAATGTGAACGGGGCTTTGGTAGAGAATGTTGGAATGTGCCAGGTCGAGAGTAAACATAGATTGACGTCTGGCCGCCTATCGCGGTACATGAAAGGGAATTTCTCCCAACAAAAAAGGGCAGTCAATGTTCCCATTAAGTCGACGATATAAGAATGTCACCGACTGAATGTCTCGGCGGAGCTCCAATGGCACCTCCCCAAATCTGGACAACAACAAGCCATGATCGAACCCTCTATCAGGGTAGGCAAATTCTTCCTTGAACATAAGGCATTTAAAGAATCTCCTCTGAACGGCCTCAACGGATATTTTATGGCAATTATATATAGGATACCACACGATGGAACCGTAGTCCAACTTGGATCTGACGAGAGAGTAATAGAGCAGCCTAAGAGCCAGTGAACTGTTAAAATGCTTACAAGTCCTGATAACAAACCCCAACATTCTGGAAGCACTAGATACCATCTGTTCAATGTGAGGAACACACGTGAGTCTATCATCAAATACGATTCCGAGGTCTCTCACGGTTGTGGATCTGGACAGAATATTGTCTTTTATAGAGTAACTGAAGATAAGTGGTGACTTGATTCTATGGTAGGACACGACGTGGCATTTGGCAACATTTAGGCTGAGCTGATTAGATGAACACCAACCACTAACTATATCAATATTTAATTTTAGTTTTAGTTAAAATGATAGTTGATTTTATTGCAGTTGGGTGCCTTACTGAATCTGATACTTTTGCATTTCTCTACGTTTAAAATATTTTTTTTTAGCATTACACCAATCATAAAGGTTGTTGAGGTCTTTCTACAACTCATGAGAGTTGTCATTATTTTCTAATTTTTTGAATATAACTAATGTGGCTATAGAAGAAATTATTGATAACCTGAATCCAAGAAAATCTAGTGGACATGATAATATTTCTACAAAAATTATTAAAACAGTCAAAATTCAATTAATTTTAATTTTAAAACATCTAATTCATTTATATTTTAAAACAGGTATTGTTCCAAAAAAAAAAAATGAAAGTTTCGCCAATATATAAAGGAGCAAATAATATTAATCGAAATAATTATAGATCAATATCTGTATTACCAGTTCTATGAAAAATTCTAGAAAAAGTAATGCACAATAAATTATCAAATTATTTAGAAATTAAAAATTTACTATTCAGTGGTCAATATGGGTTTCGAAAGTCTAGGGATACATAAACTGCAGTTATTGATATTATTAATGATATTCAGTTAAAAATTAATCAAAATAAAAAATGTTGTATCTTATCCTTAGACTTATGCAAAGCTTTTGACACAATTAATCATAATATTTTATTAAAAAAATTATACCATATTGGAATTCGAGGAAATATCTATTATTGGTTTCAAAATTACTTAAATGGTAGGCAGCAATATGTCCAAATTGAAAATAATATTAGTTCTAGGGAAGAAATATCATGTGGTGTACCTCAGGGTTCATTATTAGGACCTATTTTATTTTTAATATACGTAAATTCGGTTTCAAAATTAAAATTTAATGGAACTATAAAACTATTTGCAGATGATACAACTATTTTTTATTGTGGAAATAATTTTTCAGAAATTAGATACCACATTGCAGAAGATTTAACAATTATATCCAATTGGCTACAATCTCATAAACTAACTTTAAATTTTGAAAAATCTTGTTTTATGTTTATAAGCAAAAATCATATAAGTAATCAAATGGAACCAATTAAATTCAACCAAAAAATATTAATTATGGTAGATGCATTCAATTTTTGGGACTATACGTGGATGAAAATTTAAGTTGGTGGAATCATATAGAATACCTTAGAAAAAATATATCTCCTCTAGTAGGAATTCTATATAAAATTCGTGGTAATGTACCATCAAAATATATGAAAAATATTTATTTCGCAATAATATATTCAAAATTGCAATATTTGATTTCAGGTTGGGGATGTGCTAATTTAAAAACATTGAAACCTTTATGTTGTTTACAAAATAAAATTATTAAATGTATACATAAACTTCCTTTCCTAGAACCAGCAATAAATTTATACGAAAATTTGGCTATTTAGATACTAACCATATTTATAAGTTAAAAACATGCATTTTCATTCATTCAATACTTACAAAAGATAAATTATCCATTATAGATTTAGAAAAAAGACATACTATACATAATCATGACACACGACAAACAGATTTATTTAATACAACTGATATTCGAAGTAATTTTGCAAAAAAATATTTATTATATAGTGGTATATTAATATATAATCAATTACCAACACATTTACGCAGAATAAAAACTTTAATAAAATTTAAAAAGGAAGTAAAAAAACATTTTTTATCGAAACGTGATTTAAAGAAAAAATAATTTTGACTGTTAATATTACTTATTTTGTTCTTTAATTATTATTTATTTTGTTATTTAGTATTATTCTTAATTGTTAGTTTGTTATAATATTAGTATTGTTAGAATTCCCTGTAATGAACTTATACAGTTGGTTGAGAATGTTGAGAATAAATAAATAAAAAAAAAATTATCAGCGTATAAGATAAATTCTGAATATTTGAAACAGCTATTTAATCATTTATAAAGATATTGACAGAATATCTTTTTAAGCCCCCACAACGAGGCGATGGTAAAAATACTCTTAAAAGTAAATAGAAATATTAGTCAGTTTCATAGGTATATTTCTTTGCAGCTCCGAATTTGATATAAAGCTTGTCGTTTTATTAGTCGCTTCAAGGTCACAACGCACACTGCATATGTTTGCTGCGAGCTGGTATTGTAAGAGTCGCGACGAAAACGTCACTTCGAAGTGCGGTAACTACTGCATGACGTCGAAAGACGATTATACGAGGGACTATGGATAATATATTGTGCAGTGCACAGATGCGCTTTGGCGGAGAGAACAAAACTATGGATATAAAAGTGAAAGCTGGATTAAAATTATTGTTTTTTTCAATTCAAATTCAAACATGCTTTATTATCATAAACACATGGTATTTGTAGATAAAGCTTATAGTATAAAACGTAATACAAGAAATAAAGCAATTTATGACTTATGGAAGTCAAAGTATCAAATAAAATTATCCAAAAAAAACATTAAAATATAAAAAAAATAAATAACATAAACAAAGAACAGATAAAACTTCTTCAAAATATTAAAATACATCACATTCAAAAATTGTCACAAATATATATAAAATATACATGATTGCTTAAGGTCTACCCCAGTTGTACTCAAAATATTCATTCAGATTATCAAACGCCTTATCTTTAAGAAGTGATCCAACTGACTTTTTGAAGCATATCAGAGTTCGTGCAGCTTTAAGATTACTTGGTAGATTATTAAAAATCTTAATACTTAAATATATTATGGAGTTCCTAGTCAATTCTGTTCGCGGAATGGGCATTGGAATGTTGAAATTTTGCCTGGTATAAGATTTGTTAGAAGAATTAATTATATATTAAGATGCATTCCGAATTTTTTATAAATTAAGCAAGTTCTCTCCAATATAAACAGACAATACAAAGTCAATATTTTTAAGTCTCTTAATAAAGGCCTACAAGTTTCTCTAGGGGCACTACGACAAATGTGACTTTCTATGAGGGAGAAATATGCCAATTTTGCAGCTGCTGGTCTAAGTTCATTTGCTATAATCCTGACAGCATACCGTCCACTAGCCAGGTCTCTTTCTTTCATGTGGTCATGAAATTTCAACCTATTATCTATCAATAATTCAAGAAATTTATTTCATTACCAAACAAGCATACCAGGCAGGTTCGGTAATTTTTTTTAGTATTCTCACAGAACCAACAATGGCCGAAGCTCCTTTATACATAGTTTAGTTTCAACTTTCAATGGCAACTAATGCAGATTGGGACATTTTCAGTTGAATCATTTATTTCTAAAACATTGTTTGTGTCTTAAACTATACAGGGTGTAACAAATTGGTTTCTCACCATTGGGATTTCGAAAACCTTAAGAGATACAGAGTTGGATTGGGGGCAAAGTTGCGCAATTTAGGTTTCATTAATATGCCGTCCCCTACAGGATGGTGTAGTCAGATTTTAAAAACGACGTTTCGTCTTCGAGACACCATCTTCAACTTCATTTTCTAAATACGGACCTGAATTTTTTATTGCAAATTTTAAATCATTAGTTTATTCTGTGTCTAGGGGTTATCTAAGGTTTTTTAAAAGGCGAGGTTTCGACTCTAAAATGTACATCACCAGTTTTTGCGGAAATCGTAACGTAATCGTTTTATTTTACAACAAAAAGTAATTCATAATCCTAGTTCACATCCCTTATATGGCAAGACACCATCTTTTAAATATCTAAAAAAAAGAGATATAAAAATAATATTTAGCAATAGCAGCTATTAAGAACCGCGTTTGTAAAGGTCTACAGTAGTCGGTTAGATAATAATAGTATGTTAAACCATATTATTTATTGGTTGCTTTTTTGGAGTTTTGTAAATACCGAGGTAAATACCCAAGGCAAGGCATGCGTAAAGCCGGCGCCACACAAAGTATTTGGCAAATACTCAAATATTCTCATCTTTCTCTAGTGTAAGAGGGCCATGACTCCTGTCGTTTTTTTATAAAAAAAATAGTGTTTGGACGATAACTTTATTTAAACGCATTTTAAACTAAGATAATATATAATTTTTATTGTTCATACCGGTGATTCTAAATCAAACGTATATTAGTAATACATTTTAGGATAAAAAAGTAGTAAAGCTTAAATGAAATAAGGTGTACATTTTCTAGAACAAAATCTTCTTTTAACCTGAATTCCAAACTTTTACATTTTAAAATTTTTTTTCAGTTATTCAAAAGTGATTTGGTGTCATTTCATTATAATAATAACAACTATAATAAATCAGCTTTTATTACTTAATTACCGATTTACTTTAATTATGGGTGAAGTTCAGCTAGGGCTGTCTTGACGGTCGTGGTTCAGCCTTTTCCCGAAGTAATTAACTCGTCCTAGAGGATGTGGAATAGGATTATAAACTACCTACTACCTTTTGTTGTAAAATATAGTGATTACTATTTCCGCAAAAAGTAACCGGTGATGTGCATTTTTGGGTCGAAACGTTATATTTTTTGAAAACCTTAGTTAGCCCTTAGACACAAAATACACTAGTGACTTAGAATTTGCAATAAAAAAGCCAGGTCTGTATTTAAAGAGAAAACGTCCCATTACAAATCTGACGGCACCGTTTCGTAGAGGACAAAAAGTGGCTGTGGAAATGTGAAATTTATTTTACTTTCTTTTATCTTTCCAAATTACGAACATCTTCGGAAGTAGTCGGAACTTTACAAATTTTTCGATGGCATATTAATAACACCTAAATTGCGCAACTTTCTGCCATTGAACCCATTCTGTATCGAAACGAATTTGTTACATCCTGTATAGAGCTTAAAATAAATTGTTTATGCATTTTCATTTATGATATTACATTTTATATCTTTAATAATTATTTGTTCTCCACCGTTGTTATATCTAAATTATTATAAAATTTATATGATTCGTCACTTATTGTTTTTTTATACAGGATGTTTTTTAATTGATGGCTAAAAATAAAAAACGTATTTTTTTGCCTTATCTTAGGTCTAAAAGTTATTGTTAAGTCCTAACTATTATAGGGAATATCGAAAGTTCCATTCAATACGTGCCAGAGTCAACTAAGGGATTCATTAGAGAGGCTTGCAGAAATCAAATCTCAAAAAACGTTAACAACA
Organism: Kuschelorhynchus macadamiae; assembly: GCA_030620095.1. NCBI lineage: Eukaryota > Metazoa > Arthropoda > Insecta > Coleoptera > Curculionidae > Kuschelorhynchus > Kuschelorhynchus macadamiae. The sequence goes on from JAUTXW010000335.1 coordinate 1,347,173, forward strand.
AGTCAAAATAAGTTTCTCGTAAAAATACTGAAGTTATCCAGGGACTGAAGAAAAAGGAATGTTTTTATTTAAAAGCTGACAAAGGTTGTTATACTAGACAAAACAGATTATTTTGAAAGAGTAGACAATTTGATTCAAACTGGTCCTTACGATTTAATTGAGAAAACCCATTATCAAAAATGATAACGGAAGTAAAAAGTACTTTAAAACAGTGTAAAAACCTTGTGTCCGATAAACTAAAATTCAAACTAACACATAATAACCCACAGTTATCGAAACCATATTGCCTTCCCAAAATCCATAAACCTGGGAAGTCCATGAGACCTATTGTTTCAGCTGTTGGATCACCAACGTACAATATTTTAAAATGGTTAGTAGAAGAATTCAGCAAATTAAATATCTCGTATGATAACTTTGAGGTTACTAACTCGTTAGAATTCTTAGATAAAATTAAGATTGTTCACTTAAAAGAAGGTGAAATTTTAATATCTTTTGATGTAAGCTCATTGTTTCCTAGTGTACCCATACCACTAGCTTTAGAGTACCTAAAGGAACTACTTGAAATCAATAATTTGAAGAAAGAAATTATTGATGAATATTTACTTCTCAAAAAAATTATGTATGAATCAAAATTTTTTCAGTTTAATAATAAATATTATAAACAACTTGAGGGAACTGCGATGGGGCAATTGCTTATCTCCGTTCCTTGCAAATTTATTTATGAGCAGATTAGAAACCCAATTCAAAAAAGAACTTAAATATTTCCCAAGGGTGTGGTATAGATACGTAGACGATATATTTGCTATTTTTGATACTAAAACAGAAAATTTGGACACTTTTTTAGAAACATTAAACAATAAATATCCTTTAATTTTACGTACGAAAAGGAGAACAATGGGCAATTGCCTTTTCTCGTCACGTTAGTTATTAGAAATAACGATAAATTAGAATTTGATATTTATAGGAAATTTACTAATACTGATGGGTATATAACATTCGACTCATTTCATTGCCGTCAACACAAAATTGCAGCATTCCATTTCTTAACTCACAGGTTAGTCAATTTTCTATTAAGTAAAAAACGTTTTAACAATGAAATGAATCGGATTAAAAATATAGCTAATAATGATAATTTTGTACATAAATTAGTAAATAGACATAAGCATAAGAAAATGTTAAAAGATGCCACTACTCTTCACACACCTGAGGCTTTCAATAAATTCATAGTAATCCCATATGATCCCAGATATACGAGAGGTCTAGAAAAAGTATTTAAGAACGTAGGTTTTAGAGTAGCCTACAAAACGGAGAACAGTTTGAAAAATCTCCTTGGAAACCCCAAAGACAAAGTCGACTTGAGGGAGAGGAGTGGCATCTATGAAATTAGCTGTAATGACTGCGATCTAAAATATGTTGGGCAAACTAAACGCTCCATAAACATTCGTTTTAAAGAACACATGGCACATTTAAAATACGGAAGAACAGAAAAGTCAAGCGTTGCTCAACATGCTTTGGAAAACAATCACCGAATAGGAATAAATAATCTTAAGTTGATTAAAAATGTATCTAATAATAGATAGTTGGATGCATTTGAGAGTATAGAAATAGTTAAATGTGGTAAGAAAGCACTAAATAAAGACAGAGGGCCTATTCCCTATAGTCCCCTCTATTGTTTACTTGACAACGGTGCAGTCGGGTGCAACTAAGTGTGACCACATTTACCTATAAATAGTCGCGGTTAGGATAAGTTACTTTAGTTTATATCATCTGCTGATGATGCTAACTTGGTTAGTGAAACGCGCGTCCAGAACGTAACAAGTTGTGGTGTAGTGTGGTTAGAACTCTTGTATTTTGATCTAAAAGTTATTATAAACATGTGTCCGCAAGGCCTTCGTTTTTGAGATAATGAGTGGCAAATTTAATATCATCAAATTTAGATTTCAAATATGAGTTTGCTTGAAGCTTGATCAACTCCATTTGTAGGTGAAGCGGAGCATCGTCCACATTACACTTACAAGGATTTGCAAAAATATTGAAAGTGTTATCCATATTCTTAAAATCAGAAAACCAATCAGTGAATTGCTCTGACTGTAGTTTCAGTTCTTCAGCATAGCGACCGCATTCAATGTTTTTCTAATGTTAAATAATGTTAAAAAATGAAAACTGATTTTACTTCTCATTTGTGTTTCCTACAAGCAAATTTTTGAAAAGCTTTAAGATGACTGTACAGGGTGGGCCAAATTGGACACTTTTAAAGGGAAACTCCCTTTTCTAGAGGAGATAGGCAAAAAGTAATGTCGGTGTCTGGGGCTCAATTTTGACAAAAAACATAGTGGTGGAAACCGCACATCGATATCTCTTACCGTTTCAGAGTTACAGGGTGTTTTTCGAAAATGTGCATTTTTAACAAGTAGCTGTAATTTTTTTCCTATTGATTTTTTTTTGTTTCTGTAAAAACATTTTCAAAGCAACTTTTTACGTAGAATTTAATGGTTTTAGAATAATTTAAAAAAAATTAATAGTTTAATAGGTATAAGCAAAAAAAAAATTTTTTTATATGGTACACCCTGTATATTATTGAATAATTGAAAAGAGCTTAAAATTACCTTTCCGAAAACATAGCACACTTGATATTTTGCTCAAGTTCTCTTTGAAATAGAGAGTTTTTTATAGTTTACTCATTTTAAACCAAGTAGGCTTTGGACGCACGCGGCCTTAAATAAGAAACAATTGCGTACTGCTACTAGTAGTTACTTAGCAAAAAAGTGTATTATTTACAACGAAATCATTTATTATTTATAATTTAAAAACAAATAACAAATTTAGAAAAAGGTTAATTAAAATTAAAAAAAATTAAATTAAAAAATTAAAATAATAATACGAAATAGTAATAAAAGATTTTTCCTACAGGAGGTTTTCAAAATGTCGACCGTTTTCTCTTATGCACAGACGGCATCGTTTCATCACACTCTTTGCAGAATTCATTAATTCAAGAGGGGTGAGAGATGCAAACCCTCGCATAACTGCGACTTCTAAATCTTCTCTTGTATTTATGGGCAATTGAAAAATAACGTTCTTTAGTCTTCCCCAAAGATAAAAATCCATAGGGGTTAGGTCCGGCGACCTCGCTGACCAACGATTAGGACCTTGGTTACCTATCCAATTATTTTGAAAGTTAACGGCTAGAAAATTGCTGATGATTTCAGCATTGTGTGGCGGTGCCCCGTCTTGTTGGAAGAAAATGTTACGGTGTGCCATTAAGGGTAAATCATCAATGAGAGGTTCTATTTGTTGTTGTAATATTTGTAGATACCGTTGAGAGGTGAGAGTTCCATCATAAATTATTGGCCCAATAATCCTACCCCTAAATATACCTGCCCATACATTAAATCCAAATCTTCCCTGATTTCTTACCTCTACTATTGAATGAGGATTTTCCTGTGCCCAAGTATAGGAGTTATACCGATTGAAAATACCGGCACTGCTTATATATGCTTCATCTATCCAAATACAATTTAACGGAAAATCGCGTACTTCATTACATTTTTCTAAAAACCAGTGGCAAAAAACTATGCGGCGTCCAAAATCTCCGGGTCTAAGGTGATGCACTTTTCTGGTTCTATATGGTTTAAAATTATGTTTCTTTAAACTTCGTCGAATGTTACTTCGTCCCAGTCCTGTTACTGTAGTCAGTTTTCGTGTGGATGTTTTGGGATTATTTTGAACGGCTCCTAAAATTACTATTTCTTCTAACTCTTTATCTCTGTTTGCTGCATACTGTTTTGGTCTATTTTTCTTAAACTGGCCACTATTAATTAAATTGTAACGCAATCTTCCGAAGATGTCTTTAAAAGGTTGCCTTCTCTCTGGATATCGTTCGTGGTACAAATTACTTGCTACCTGTGCATTCTGTCCGGCTTCTATAAAACACACTATCATATCCCATTTTTCATAATTGTCAAATTCCATTTTAAATTTAATTAAAAGCCTAAACCGGCCTAAACTAAAACAAAGCGTCGATCGTCGATACAGCCAAAATGGCTAAAATAACAATTTGACAACTACTTACGCAATTGTTTCTTATTTAAGGCCGCGTGCGTCCAAAGCCTACTTGGTTTAAAATGAGTAAACTATAAAAAACTCTCTATTTCAAAGAGAACTTGAGCAAAATATCAAGTGTGCTATGTTTTCGGAAAGGTAATTTTAAGCTCTTTTCAATTATTCAATAATATACAGGGTGTACCATATAAAAAAATTTTTTTTTTGCTTATACCTATTAAACTATTAATTTTTTTTAAATTATTCTAAAACCATTAAATTCTACGTAAAAAGTTGCTTTGAAAATGTTTTTACAGAAACAAAAAAAAATCAATAGGAAAAAAATTACAGCTACTTGTTAAAAATGCACATTTTCGAAAAACACCCTGTAACTCTGAAACGGTAAGAGATATCGATGTGCGGTTTCCACCACTATGTTTTTTGTCAAAATTGAGCCCCAGACACCGACATTACTTTTTGCCTATCTCCTCTAGAAAAGGGAGTTTCCCTTTAAAAGTGTCCAATTTGGCCCACCCTGTACAGGGTGATCAGTTAAGGGTAGCGAGCGGCCATATCTCATAAGATATTGGTCGTATAGATTTGAGAAAAAAAAATCGTAGTAAAAGTCGCCAAGAGAAATTGCTGAAAATTATTTTCGAGTTTGTCAAACGTCCGCTAGAGGGCGTAACAACCAACACAAGTAGAAAAATGGGGTTTTTATAGAATTTTGCCTAATGAAAATATATCGATGATATCATTTTCATATTTAGTGACCATTTCCCTACACTTTTTGTCTAAAATGTTTTGTTCTATATATCAAAATAAAGCGGTGGGGGAAGTTCAATTGTTTTTTCAAACAAACCAAGATGTCTCCCGTTTCTTTTGACCGATGTTAGCAAACTTAGGCTCATATGAAAGAGCATAATTTGCACTACAAAACGCTTATTTGGTTTCAAATTTTTGACTTTTGCTGGCGTCGCTAGATGGCGTTAACTGAATTAGTAGCATATTTTTTAGTTTTTTTCAAAAAAAACAAATGTAATGGTATATTCATTTTTACATATTTTAAAAGGGGATAAATTTCTCTATAATTTAATGAAAATAATTTATCATCTACCTTTTTTTGAACCGTTGATATTGATCAAAATATTATTTTATTTTATCAAAAAATGGCACGCCACTGCTTTTTGTCAAAATAAAAATCATTTTCGTAATCACTTATTAGTTGCTAACAAAAAGAACCTCTTGACTTTTTTTCGTTAGACGAACGGTTTTGGATTGAAAAAATAAGATGTTGTTGGACAGTTTTATTAAGATTTTTCATTGTTAAACATCTTATTTTTTCAATCCAAAACCGTTCGTCTAACGAAAAAAAAGTCAAGAGGTTCTTTTTGTTAGCAACTAATAAGTTTTTACGAAAATGATTTTTATTTTGACAAAAAGCAGTGGCGTGCCATTTTTTAATAAAATAAAATAATATTTTGGTCAATATCAACGGTTTAAAAAAAGGTAGATGATAAATTATTTTCATTAAATTATAGAGAAATTCATCCCCTTTTAAAATATGTAAAAATGAATATACCATTACATTTGTTTTTTTTTGAAAAAAACTAAAAAATATGCTACTAATTCAGTTAACGCCATCTAGCGACGCCAGCAAAAGTCAAAAATTCAAAACCAAATAAGCTTTTTATAGTGCAAATTATGCTCTTTCATATGAGCCTAAGTTTGCTAAAATCGGTCAAAAGAAACGGGAGACATCTTGGTTTGATTGAAAAAACAATTGAATTTCCACCACCGCTTTATTTTCATATATAGAACAAAAAATTTTAGACAAAAAGTGTAGGGAAATGGTCACTAAATATGAAAATGATATCATCGATATATTTTCATTAGGCAAAATTCTATAAAAACCCCATTTTTCTACTTGGTGTAGGTTGTTACGCCCTCTAGCGGACGTTTGACAAACTCGAAAATAATTTTCAGCAATTTCTCTTGGCGACTTTTATTATGATTTTTTTTTTCTCAAATCTATACGACCAATATCTTATGAGATATGGCCGCTCGCTACCCTTAACTGATCACCCTGTACAGCTGATTTACCAATTGCCCGTGTTTTTAAGGTTTCAAGTTCAGGTTGTTTATGTCCTGTGATGTCTACCAGGAATGCCAAGTCAAAAAGCCATGTATCACAAGTTTGCGGCAATGTTTTTTTCTTTCATTTGCATAAAATTAGCTATTTCTTTTCTAAGGTCATAAAACCTTTCTAGCATTTCACCTTCGCTTAGCTACCTTACTTCACAATAGTATGTCGCATCATCGTGTTTTAAAGAGAGTTCATCCAAAAATGCTTTAAACTGGCGATGGTTAAGACCACGGGATCTAATGAAAGTGACTTTTTACCACATCCATAATGGTCTTTAGTTGAATGGACTTAGAGCTTTGTTGGTGAATAATGCAATGCAGAATTAGTTATCACATTCTTGCACATTCAAAGTGGCTGCTCTTTCCTTCAGAATTCTGATAAAACATTTTCGTGAACCGACCATTGAAGGCACACCATCTGTGCACACTCCAACTAATTTACACCACTGCAAACTATATTGCTCAAAAGTACTTTGCACCTCGGCAAAAATATCTTTTCCAGTAGTGGTCCCTTGTAGTGGTTGTAAAGCCCAAGCCAAGCATGCCTTGCCTTGGGTATTTACCTCGCTATTTGTCACAACAACTGACTCTCATCCAAAGCAATCGAAAATGCTTGAAAATCAGTCTATCTATCAGTCAATGTTTTTTTGATACCACTGGCTATTATATCTATACGTCGAACAACAGTACATCGCGATAAGCTCACTTTCTCAAACTCTTCTTTTCTGGGCACAAAAGTTCTGCTTCATCTACTAGGCACTCTTTAACAAACTCTCCCTCAGAAGATGACTTCGATATTTTCGCTATTTTGGAACCAACTAAAAAACTAGCTTTAACAACACTTTCTAGATTTGATCTTTGTGAATGGAACATGTGTTGCTGTTTCCCTAAATCGGTAATGAGTTTTTTAATTGTATCCTTTCTTATCTGGCCCGTAAGTAAATTATATTGAGCGAAATGCTTGCTAGAGTAATGCCGCTTCATATTGTATTCTTTTAAAATAGAAATTGTTTCATTTCACAACAAACACATAGGTTTACAACTGTGCATAATAAAAACGTATTCATCAGTCAATTTGTTTTGGAATTGACGACATTCTGTGTCCCCTTTTCGCTTTTTTAAACCAGACATCTTAATAGATTTTTTTTTTGTTCTGAGCTGAATTTACTTTAATATTTCCCGCCTCTTTTCTTATCAGTTGTTAAGAAGTAATGAGTTGACTCGCGCGCTGAGCGGTTTATATATTACCCGCAATAATCAACTAGAATACTCTCGAATCGAGAGTCTCGATCGTACGGGAATATGCGATGATCGAGAGAGAGCCGACTGTTATTCATAACGCACCGCTCGGAGCGCTTCAAGATCATCGGGCGGCTTCCCGAATGTTTATCTGTTTGTCTCTTTTTAACGACTACTTTTGACTCGACTTGAAGCGTTCCACTGCGTACGCTTAATAAATTTATTTATGGATTTTAGTCTTTGTGATTTAAAGTATACAGTTTTAGGTTGGTTGACAGAATTACAAATAAACTATGTGTGCTAAATCTTTAATTTTTTTGTGCGTTATTTGAAGTTTCTGAATCTCTCGCGGGCCGGGGGTTGCCCATGCTTACAGTGTAGTTTATGTCAAATTTGAATGATTTATCTGTAGTCTATTGAACAATCTAAAAAAAATAAAATTTTGACACTGTATCTCAAAAACGGAGGCCTTGCAGACACGTTTTTTAAAAAAAATTTAGCCATCAATTAAAAAACACCCTGTATATTGACAAACTAAACTTTTTAATTTTCTTTAATAATTTGTGCTAAGCTTATTGTGAGTTAAAAATGTTAGTTTTTGGTCAAATATGTATGTGACTGACGTAATGCCATTTAGGATTTATTACTCTGTTGATTGATAGTTAAATAAATAAATAAACACGCATAATAAGTATGATTTGATGTAACGCAGTTTCAATTTGAAGTGGCATATTTCAAACTAAAATGCAAAATTCAAAAAAACAACATTATCCAACGTGGTTTTTATCTAGATATGAATATAACGCTATTTTTGGCTAGATATGATTATGTAAGCTTATGTAGGTCATGTAATAAGACTTTTTTCTTAATATTTTTCAACACACAAATATTTTTATTCTTGTTCTATATAAAATGTATTTTTTTAATTCCAGGAGACAGTTCACTGAAAAAGACCATTCCCAAACACTGTCTGATCTTCAATTAACGCCAAATGCTGTGATCCTTGTGTTGCCTTTAAATCATGGTACAGTAACGACAAATCAAGGACCAGGAGGACTTACCGGTTTTATCTGGTCCTTGCTTACTCCTCTCTTGAGCATTTTTAACATTATTAAGGCATTTTTGGGACTCGGAGATGTTGGCCATGTGAGTGGTGATGAACCTTCGACTAGCCGAGGATATTCTGGAGTAAGCAGGTTAGAATCATTAACCTAATGTATATGGCTCTATTTTTACTATTTTAGTAATAGAGAGATGACAAACCAACGATGTGTCAGATGTGAAACTGACAGTCATTCAAAAAATGTGTTAAAATTTGCTATTTTGATGGCGGGTTGCACAAAGCATTTAACTAAGCATTAACTAATCAGATGGCATAATATATCTTTAAATTATTATTTTAATAAACAATTATTTACAGTTTTTCGGATTGTTTACATTTAGAGGAGATGTCAATTCTCAACACGGTTTATTATAAGTTGTACTACTTGTTAATGGAAATGAAACAGCTTCACCACCTTCAACTTTCTTTTGCGGTAAACATTTTATATGCAATTTGTTTTTTGTTCTCTATTGAGTCTTCCAAACAGCCTTCTGCCACGGTAGTGGATTTCCATCCGCCATGCCTCTTGATATTAAACTGTGACCCGTGTACATTTCTGGATCTGGCAATCCCAGGTATCCGGCAATATCGTATTGTGCCTTTTCCCTGTTTGCATAGTTTACAAATAAACAGGGGCGTGCGGTGAAATTTTAAGAAAGAAAAGCAATTTTTAGAAACTTACCTATTTGTAATGTAATTCGATTTTTCGATCATTTTTTATAAATTCGTCAATGACGTCATCATAAAAACGTCGATGCTCCGACATATTTTAGAGAAGTTTATTTTCAATTTCAAATTTTTTATACGTTTTAAGTGTTGAAAATTGCGTTCTCCTGATGAACTTGTGGCAGATATTGTCAATACTAATTCACACAATTTCGACATTTCGGTGTAGGCATCTTCCAGCTCCTGATTAAAAGTTTTGTGCAACCGGCTATGTTTTATAATCTTTATAAGTAACATCACTCTAATGGTAATATGAGAAATTTTGGTCACATGACAGATACACAATTTTTATGACTAAAACATTTTTAAGTACCAATAATTCATATTGATAAGCCTCGGATACTCATCTACTAGTTTCGAGATTGCTGCTACTGTTAATAAATAATTTGCCCTGAAAATTCCTTGGCAACTTGAATAGGGTTGGGCCTTTGTAATTATTCTAAGAGCATATTTTTGTTTTGGAAATATGTTTAATGTTGGTGGCATTGCCCCAGAAAATTATGCCAAATTTCAGGTGCGGATAAAAAGTGCCGTAATATGCTATTGTTAGAGTTTCAAAGTTTGAGTGTTAGGCCAGAGTTCTTAAAGCATAGCAGCATGATGCAAGTTTCTTCCAGATAGATGCTATGTTTGTTAAATGATAAATATGAACCTATGTACTCCTAATAGTTTACTACTTTCGCTAACAGAAATATAATTATCTTTAAGCTTAATTCTCTCAGGGAACTGAAAATTACTTCTGCTCGTTTTAAAAAAGATACACTGTGTTTTTGTGACATTTAAGCACAATTTATTTTGCAAGAACCACATTTTAAGACATTTAAAGTGATAGTCACATGAATTTTCTAAAGTTGCAATTGTGCTGGCATGTAAAACAACGTTAGTATGAAAATTAAAGGGCCAAGTATAGTACCTTGGGGAATGCCTAGAAGGGTTTGTTGTTTATTAGAGAATACATGGTTTTCCTGTTTTCCTATTTTTACCATTTGTGTTCGTTCGGTAAGGTAGGATTGCATCCATGAATATGCATTTCACCTAACACTATACTCAAACATTTTTGCCAAAACCAAAGTATGATCAAGACAGTCTAATGCCTTAGACAGATCCAGAAGTAATCCGCAGACCGCCTGTCTTCTCTCCAAAGCATCCAGAACTGGCTCAACGAACTCCTGGATTGCAGTCTCTATAGACTTTCCTTTCAAAAAACCGTACTGAAATTTGTGTAGGGTTGAGTGGCAGTTGAAAAAAGCTATTAATCTATTATACATGGCCTTTTCAAAAAACTTCGTAAAAGAGGATTGTACACTGATTGGCCTATAATTTGAAAGATCTTCTATGTCTCCTTTTTTGAAAATGGGAGTTACAATGGAATTTTTGAGGTCTTTGGGAAATTGACCATTCTTCCAATTATGTTTATACATTTTTTCAGAAGAAATATGAATATTTCGTCGCCACCCCAAGATTTTTTATTTTTAAGATTTTTGGCTATTGTAATGAGTTCCTTTGCAGTTATTGGCAGAAGATATATGGAGCTAGGATTAGAGTTCACAAAGAATGTTGAAGATGGTACATTTTTAAATAGACTGGTAGATGCATTTACAAAATGGGTATTAAAATCATTTGCAAGTTGCGAGCTGGGCGGACTTGGAAGTATATTGTCACTGTTGTTACAATTTGTCAGCTCGCTTATAATTTGCCACGTTACTTTAGACACATTATCAGCCGAGATCACCCTATCTTTAATTGTTTCAGTTTTTGAATTTTTTAATAGTGTTTTATATCGCGACTTTTGTTCTGCGTACTGGTTTTGGAGTTCTCTGAGTGAGATTTGTGACAAAATAAATTAAAAACTTGAAAGAATGCTTCATAATCCCCATTTGGGGGGCCGATATATACCAACTATAATATATTTATTATTAATATCACTCTGTATTTCAACTGCCGCACAATCAACACTTTGCCACTGAAAGGTTTGTAATATCAGGTCTTGGTTTGCACTTGAAGTGGTTTCTTGTATAAAGGGCAACACCACCATGGAATCCAGCATCTCTGCAAAACCATGACTGAAGCTTATAATCTTGTATGGCACAGATTTTTATTTGGTTTTCTCCTAGCCAGTGTTCACTAGCACAGAAAATGTCCGCTGGATTGTCCAATAGGAGCTTTTCCACCTCAGGAATAGAGTTTAGAGAGCGTACATTTTGATGTAAGACACTGAAGTTATTTTTGTTCGTATTAGTTTTTATCTTTGGTATTCTTGAGGTGCTGTTGTGGACGTCAGGTATGGAAAATTTTACTGAAAAAACTCATTTGATTCAATTAGAAACTGTCGGTGTTTTTTAAAATCAAACTTTCTTATGCCCAAAATGTTCGGCCAGAACTCAGTGTCATACATTTCATCTTTTTTTTGTAGTGGGCCCACTACAACAAAAGTTTTTAATTGATTTTCGGTTGTTGGTAGTTCTTTGACAATAATTTGTTGATTTTCCAACCCAGGCTTATTTTTAATAAACTTGGTAATCATGTTTTCAGAAGCACTTCTTTTCACTCTGTAAATATATAGCCACACTCGCCGATCTCCTCCGGCAAAACCACTGGATTCAGCATTTGAAGGGGTATCACCAGTTCCTAACTTTTTTGGTCTTACAGCTTTGTTTCTGTGATACCTGGGTGGTTGGAAATCTTCAAATTCGGAAGAAAATCAATTGTTTTTATTTTCTGTATCACCGGTGTCATCTGTCACTGGAATGTCGGTTGACGTTTTATTATTTGTTTGATCTACCTGATGGTGTAGTTGAACTACTTGACTGTTGGGATGAGAGTGCCTAAAGATCGGGTGGTTCGTTAATTTGTCCCTGTAGGTTTCCGGTATGTTATTGTTTTCGATGTTATGCGGTTCACCTGCGCTTAACCTTTGGATTTTTCCTAATAGTAGCCCATTGTTTGTTTTTAATATATTGTTTTTGTCGCACATTTCGTTCACTAATTGTTTTAGATAACATATTTCCATGTCCTTCTTATCCTTATCTGAATTTTCTCGTTCTTTTGACGGTTCATCGCTAGAAATATCAGTTTGAACTTTACGTTCCGCTTTACTAACAGCACAGGCACATTTTACGAGTCCCTTGCTACCACCACTCATGACTTTTAGCCCCGTTATTCTTAGGGCACGAGAATTATGGAATATTGGTTTACAGATAGTACACACACATACTTCCACTTCAGGAATTAACGGTTGCACAGAAAGTCGCTTTCAATTTGTGTCTCAAATTATAATACGGCAACAAAACTACCCGGATTTGTTTAAATAAATTGTTTGGACAGACGAGGCCACATTTACCTCCTCAGGAATATTTAATCAACACAATACGTATCACTGGGCTGTAGAAAATCCGAGAATATTTCAAACCATTAAATTCCAAGCGAGAAGTTCCATTCATGCTTGGTGTGGTGTTAAAAATAATAAAATTTTGGGTCCATTATTTTATAATGAATCTTTAAGTGGTTCACGATATCATAATTTGCTATAAAATCAAATTGAAAACCATTTGGAAGAATTGCCCTTAGAGGAATATCGGAATTTAATTTGGCAACAAGACGGAACTCCTCCACATGCCACGCGTGATGTTAGAGACGCCATAATGAATGGATTGGAAGGAATAGAACTATCGCTTGGCCAGCCAATAGCTCTGATCTTTCACTTTTGGATACCTTTCTTTGGGGGCATCTCAAGAACGTGGCATACCAAAGTAGAAACGAAAATATTGATGAAATTATGGAAAAAATTGTGAACGAAATTAATAGATAATCAAGGAAATGAAATTATAACTGCAAATTTGCAGAGGATACCAATGTTGCTTCAAAAATAATGGGATACACATTGAGCATTTAAGTTATTAGTTATTATGTTTTGTTAGTTTATTCTTAATATTAACTATTTTCAAATAGGTTTTTAATCCTTATAATTGTTTTTACGGATATATTTCTATGAAAATTGGCAATATATGTTCTTACATCACTGGCGTTTTCTTGACACTTATAAGACAGCGTTACAATCTGTAGTTTTTTATTTAACGAATATCTCATTACGGCAAATTAATATAATATCTACTAATCTTGTGATCACCTGCATCACCTACATTTCATATGAATATATTCAATTAAATAGGTAGCAACTAGGTCCAACCGTTGAGGTGCTATGACGGCTCAAAGAAACAAAAATGTCAATTTTCAAACATCAATAAATCAAAAACAGTTGAAGATAGACATATAGTACCCTTACTAAAAAACATTTAGAATTGACCATAGAATCCAAAAATGTAATAATATATAGGGTGTTTCGTTTTAAAAACGCAACATCGTTGCCGTAGGTCTTTTGTTCATCATTGAATTATTTTTTTGTTACGATTTTCGAATTCTTCGAGCTAAAATACATCAATTGGCTATTTTGAATTTCTTGAGAAATACGGGGGAAGTCAAAAAAATACCGTTTTTCCTCCTTAATGGAAGACTTTGTACAGGGTATCCGGATTTGATTGCGAAAGCAGGGTATCTCGCTTATTTTTAAAGATAGAACCTTGCGGTTTTCACGAACCTGAGCTAATTTTTTGTGAAACTCATGAAGCCGTAAACAAAATTTTCATAGCCTTCTTCGTTTATGAGATGCAGGGCGAAATAGACAATTTTGCATTTTGGGTTATCCTTTAACTTAATGGAAAGGGAAAAATTGCTGCTTATGCAGTTTTTTACGCTGGATCCAGTGGCGTAGTCATATTTTTCATTTGAGTTGTTATTTTTTAGATATGACCCAAAGTTGTGTTTTTTTAAATGGGACACCCAGTATATTTGTCAAGAAATTGATTTGTCCTTTTAAAAGCTTCTCAAAAATATATAATAGTATGGGTCTATTTTAATAAACAACAACAAAAATCCTAATTTTTATAATTATCATCCCAAATTTTGCAGTAGGCCATGCAAAACAATGCTGCCTTTTATTTAAAGTCGTTAACAATATGTACATGCTAACAATAAATCAAAATAAATATGTAATTAAATCTATTTATCAAAATATGTATTGATAATTTCGCACCAAAAAAGTACCACCTACCTAGATTTATGTAACACAAGAACAAAACAGTAATAAATTATTATGTAACAAGCCTTTCAGCAAAAATCCACTGTCGTATAAGAACTACAGTAACCAAGGAAATCAAAAGAACTGTTCAAACTGATTTCCATTTTGTTCTATGCATGCTTCGCACAATTTTCGTATTCGTTTTAGGGAATTAAGCAAAATAACGGGATGATTTTGTAAATAGCGAAAATTTTCTCTTATTGCATTTTCTAAATCGTGGACATTATCATAGTGGTCTTTGTAAATTCTATTTTCCAGATATCCCCATAGAAAGAAATCTAAAATCGACAAATCTGGGGACCTAGGGGGCCATCTTATAGGTCCATTTGTTCCGATCCATTGATTGGTAAAATTATTGTCCAGAAATAATCTCGTCATTCCAGAATTGTGTGCAGGAGCACCGTCCTGTTGAAAATAAATTTCGTTAATTTGCGCTAGAGGAACATCGTCAAGTAATTCAGGTATAGCTGCCTCTAAAATTTCTATATAGCGATTGGCTGTTAGATTTCCCTTAAATATATAAAATTTTATATGTGTTCCTAATATGAAGCAGGACACATTTAGACCAAACCTGCCCTGCTGTCTTCTGGGAAATATTTGGTGTTGATTTTCCTAGGACCAGAATCTACTATTGTGCCTATTGAGTATACCAGAATTACTGAAATGTGCTTCGTCTGACCATATAACCTTCCTTTCAAAATCTCTAACCATATCGCATCTTTCTCGAAACCAATTGCAGAAGACTACCCGACGCTCTGCATCCTCTGGCTGTAAGTGCTGCATGAGCCTAAATTTGTATGGGTGGTATTTGTGCTTTTTTAGAATTTCTTGAACTCTAGTTTTTGGAATCCCTATGCTCTTTTCACTGGCCCTACAAGAGTTTGTAGGGTAAGCTTCTGCATTAGTCAAAACCGTAATTTCCTCAGCCTCCCGATTTTCTTTATTATATGTTTTCGTACGAGGTTTGATAAATGATCCGTGATTAAGTAAATTCTTTTTTATCCGATAAAAAGTGGATATATTAGGTTGCCTCCTTTCTGGATATCTAAATAAAAATTAGGCAATAGTATTTCAACATACCTAAAAATTAACTATTTAGTTGCTAAAATATATCTCAGAAGCCGCTTCAACATTTTCATTACTTAATATAAAACAAGCTAACATATCGTACTTTTCATAATGTTCGAAAGTTTGGTTTTCTTCCATAATAATACAAATATATTTTTACACAAATAAATACAAAAAACTAGGGCTATATTTTATATACGCGTACAAAATTGGGAAATGTCATTTGCTTCCAAGAAAACAAAAGAAAACGGCGTCGTTTTGCATGGCCTACTGCAAAATTTGGTATGATAATTATAAAAATTAGGATTTTTGTTGTTGTTTATTAAAATAGACCCATACTATTATATATTTTTGAGAAGCTTTTAAAAGTATAAATCAATTTCTGGACAAATATACAGGGTGTCCCATTTAAAAAAACACAACTTTGGGTCTGGATGGATCCAGCGTAAAAAACTTCATAAGCAGCAATTTTTCCCTTTGCGTTAAGTTAAAGGATAACCGAGATACGAGGGGGGTCCCAAAATGCAAAATTTTCTATTTCGCTCTGTATCTCATAAACGAAGAAGGCTATGAAAATTTTGTTTACGGCTTCATGAGTTTCACAAAAAATTAGCTCAGGTTCGTGAAAACTGCAAGGTTCTATCTTTAAAAATAAGAGAGATACCCTGCTTTTGCAACCAAATCTGGACACCCTGTACAAAGAAGTAATCAGCGGCAGTTCAGCTGGAATGTTTGAGGTGGAATAATTGGTAGCCATTTATTTTTCTGCCAATACCGTTAAATGGACAAAACTACATACATTTTCTTACAAAATGAATTATTTGATTGATTTCATCATCTGCCACTCAATTTAAGAGCAGAAATGTGCTTTACGCACGATGGGGTACCACAGCATTTCATCCGTGTTGCTAGCCAGCATTTAAATGTCTACGAAAATTGTTGCGATAGGTCGTGGAGGGCCAATAGCATGACCAGCAGGTTTTCCAGATTTGAACCCATTCGATTTTAATCTGGTGGGACATTTAACCCTTTCGCTGCGGAGACCGCACAGGTGCGTCTTCTTGCAACTCTAATGTGCGTAGGACGCGCAAGAGCGTCGTTTCCGGATTTGTTGCTTTTCAGTTAATATGGCTGAAGAGCCATAATAACCGAAAAGCATAATGTTTTTCGTTACTTTTTCTTTATGAATAACCAGTTGTATTATCTTTTTTTTTTTCGTTTTTTATGCCTTATTCGTAAGTTTTGTTAACATTAGTCCTATAAATAAGCGATATATACTCAAACGCACAAGTGCGTTTTCCGCACATCGGTAAAATTTTTTTAAATGTGCGGAAGACGCAGATGTGCTTTTTACAAAAAACAAATAACAGGAACCTTTTTTTATAGTCAATAAGTAATAAATAAACGTTATATTCCAAAATATCATAGTTTGCATTGAATATTCTATGTTCGCACATAATAATATTACAGCCAATTTAGCCCGCAGCAAAAGGGTTTTAAAGCAACTGGTTTATTTTTATTAAGGGCCAATACCTGATATAAATGTTCTTAAACAGAGAATACAGGAAGGTTTTGATCATTTCGAACATTTTTCAAAAATATATAAGTGAGAACACGAATCTTTAAATCATAAAACCCACCCTTAAGAAAACTAACCCATTTCAAAAATGAACTTAATTTTTATACACTGTTAATTTTTACACAAAATTTGAAATATAACAATTTTCAAGTTGCTATAGTATACTGAATAATGTTAAGCATTTTAGTGAAAAAGCCAGTTTTTTCAGCTTTTGCACTAAAATGTTCAAGCTCGCACATCTCAAAAACAGTTAGTGATATCGATTTAATTAACAGTGTTGCTCACAACGAAAGTCAGGTGTCAACAGTGTAATTCAGTGCCGGTTGTGGTGTTAGCCAGCAGAACAGTTGTTTCTGTGATTTCCTTTTGTTTACTAAAAATAATTAAAATCACACAAATCATTGTTTACTTTATTTATCTCTACAATTAGATATGTTAATACATGGTGTACTAAAAGTGGTGTTAAATGTTGACGTTATATCTTGCCAGAATGCAGGTAAGAAAGTTTGTTCAGTAATTTTAACTTTTCACTTTAAGCTTGAAATGGTACATTTTTGTACTGCTTAACGAATTACTCTTGATATTTTGAGTAAATTAGCACAGTCACTTTTGTACACCGTGTATATAACACATTGTTGATTGCAAGTAAAAAATTGTACCATTTTAAGCTGACAATATACACGCGCCAAACTCAGTGGCCTAGGCTACATTTGATTTTTGAGCATACATTGAATAAGTAGTTAAATGTATCTCTATATCACATCTAATGTTTGTGCAAAATTTAAAGTCAATTTAATATCAAGTTTTTTTACGTTGAATTTTTTAAATATTTTTTAATAACTACAGTTCACCAAGCTATGCAGACATTTAACAAAAACTATATATAATTATATTATTAAATAAATTAAAGAAAAACGAAATGTGATTTATTCATTAAAAAACGTACAAAATATGTTTTTTCAAAACAATATATCAAAATGTTTCTGGGCTAAAAAATGTCTTTTTAACAACATTTTAAAACGCATAGAACCTATTATTCTAAATAATCTTTTTTAGCTAGAAAAATAACAAAAACCTGCATGAATTTCTTGGACATTGAACATGCGTTCAAAAAAAGAGCTTTCGCAACGAAAGTAGGTTCAAGATGGCTATTTAATTTAAGTGAAAATTGACTAAAATCGGACAAAAGATTCAAAAAAGGCAAAGCGACTTTCCAAAATATTTTAAATGCTATATAAACTAATTTTAGAAAAAATAGTGTCACCATAAGAAACTTAATGTGGAGCAAAATTATTAAAACTAAAAACTATAAAAATATTTTTATATAAAATATTAAACGATATAAATCAAAGATGGGAAAACAGATCATGGCTCTCATCTTCTTCATCCGAATCGGTCATTATGACGGGGTTTATATCTAAAGTGTCGCATACTCTGACTATTTCCCAAGCTTCTAGAATCTCTTTTTGGGTGTGCCGAATGTAGTTCTGCCAATGATCAGCGCTTACTTCGCGAAGAACCTTTTCCCACGTTGTCTAAACTTCAGAGGATATTCTTTTTAAGGCAAAAATATATTAGTCATATTTTCTCTTGCACTAAGACTAAATGGTTTTACATATTCGTCAAGGAAATATTTTTTTTGTATTCGATTTTTTCTACCAAATCCCAGATTTGGTCTTTCGTTGCTGCTTCTGGAAAGGCAATATTTTTTTCGGAAAGCCAACATAGAACGGAAGCTTTCACGGCTTTGGTCAATTAAGAAATAATGGTTCTTGGGATTAGGCCGTGTCAAATTGGAATTACTATCCGACGTTTCGCCTTCGATTGCATTATGCATCTTCAGGGATCTTTATTCCACGAGATCTGAACACTGAATGAGCTCGAAGAGATTCAGGCGGGCTTTTATACCCGACTTGTGCTCGCAGAACCGTGACTCTGTGTTAAGATCGGTTCCACGTGTGATGTAGACCGAAAGCCGTGTCTCTATTGAAATTTTTTGTATGTTTAAATATTTCAATAGATTCTCTAATTTTTCGTTTATGCTGAATGCTAGAACCTTGGTTTCCTTTACATTTATGAAATGGCCAGTGTTATGCTGGTGTTCAGCTACAGCAGATTGAACAATTCGTTTCTTTTTAATACATCTTTCAAGTTCCTTAAGTCTAGTTGATATTGAGCGTCCTGTTTCTCCCACATACGCTTCTCCACAGGAGCAAGGAATTTTATATACTCCTTCTGTTTGGAAAGGTACAATATCTTTCGGCGATCGTAAGCATTGTCCAATCTTCTTATGTGTATTGAAGATTGTACGTTTGTTGGACCGCCGAAGTAATCGTCCTATTTTGTCTGTAGTGCCATGTATGTAAGGAAGAACACCATTACCTAATGGTGGCTCTTTATCATTCTCCTTTTGCGGAGATGGATTACTATATATTTTAAATGAACGCGTAATATCTTCAATGCAATAGCCATTCCCTTTGAGAGCTTCGGTCAGTTTCGATGTTTCCGATGTTAAAGAATCTTGATCAGAAATTGCTCTGAATGCTAATGAGTTAATAACCGATTTCTTTTGTGCTGAATGGTAATAGGAATTTGCATTTAAGTATCTATTTGTATGCGTCGGTTTTCTATACACAGAATGTCCTAATGTACCATTTTCTTCCTTTGAACACATACATGTAGAAAGAGAATCGTTCCATTAGATTAAATTTCCATCGTGAACTTGATATTATGATGTTGCTGATTAAGGTGGTCCAGAAATACGAGGAGATTATCCTGTCCATGAGGCCAAACAACAAAAGCGAGTTGTTATAGCAATATCCTCAAAGGCTTCCATAAAGATATTCGCTACCACAGGTGATAGAGGAGATCCCATAGCTGTCCCTGAAGTTTGTTCATAAAAAGTTCCTTGAAAAATGAAATAAGTAGATGTCAGAACACAAGCTTCCACTAGGTCTATTAAGTTCTTATCAAGATTATTATGATCCAGTATGTTTGATATAATGGAAATTGAGTCGTTGACAGGAACATTTGTGTATAGTGATTCTACATCGAAACTGACCAAAATATCTTAGGGATCCAACTGTATTGTCTTGAGTTTTTCCACGAAATGTGCAGAGTTTTTAATAAAAGAATCTGTTTTTCCAGTAAATGGATTAAGAAAATTTGAAAGATATTTACCTAGTTTGTATGTGGGCGAGTCTATTGCACTGACGATCGGTCGAAGTGGTACATTGTCCTTGTGTATCTTCAGAAGACTGTAGAACCTGGGAATCTTGGAGCTGCTTGGTTTTAATGATTTTTTCTCCTCTGGTGGTAGACTGGATGCGTTGGTCAGATTGGTAATGCGTCTTTCTATTCTACTTGTGGGGTCTGCCTGCATAACCTTATAGGTGTTGTTGTCCAAAAGTTGAGTAACGTTTTCCACATATTCTGTTCTGTCCATGACGACTGTGGCGTTGCCTTTATCTGCTGGAAGTACCAGAATGTTTGCATCTTCATTGCTGTTTTTTCGGTTCCGGAGAGGTTCGACTTCGGTGGTTTTGAGTTTTTAATGATCTTCGCTGTCTCATATCTGACTTCATCGGCTTATTCCACTGGTAATCTTCTGATTGCTGCTTCAACAGAAGATACTATGTCTTCTACGGGAATGCTACTCGGTGCTATTGCAAAATTTTGGCCCTTGGAAAGGACGGAAAGTTCTGCTTCGGATAACGGCTTCAATGACAGGTTGATAACTGTGTTCTGCGGAAGTTTCACTGGATTTTTTCTGTTCAGGAGGGCTTCAAACTTCTTTTGTTGCTTAAGTGTAACTTCTTGATGGATTTTTTCCGCCTGTGCGTTGGTAATGTTGTCCAAAGTTGTAAATGTAGTTCTTTCCAGTCTAGAAGCTAATTTCAAATGAATTTCTTATAGTTTCCGGGCATTTGTAAATATTCTTAGCAGTTCTAGAAGTAATGTGATGTCTGATCTGTAGCGATTTCGGTACTACATCTTCATCTCGGCGTCTAAGGAGAAAGGCCAACTGGCAGAGTAACTTTTTGCTGTTCCGGAGATCTCTTAAAGTTTTGGCATCCTTCTTGGTTTCCTCCTCATAGAGGTTAGCTAACATAGAACGGAAGCTTTCGCGGCTTTGGTCAATTAAGAAATCATGGTTCTTAGGATTAGACCGTGTCAAATTGGAACTACTATCCGACGTTCCGCCTTCTATTGCATGAGTCATCTTCAGGGATCTTTACTCCACGAGATCTGAACACCGAATGAGCTCGAAGAGATTCAGGCGGCTTTTATACAATAGAGATACGGGTTACGGTCTACATCACACGTGGAAACCGATCTTAACACAGGGTCACGGTTCGGCGAGCACAAGTCGGGTATGGCGCTGGGCTCGACGTCATTGGATACGCGTTGTCATGGGAACATAGTAGGAAAATCGTAAACTAAACATAGCACCTCCAACATGTCACTGTTATAGTTGTTGTAATAAAGTTCGATTGAAAGTTCTAAAAAGACATGCCGCCAACGGTCAAGTAAAATATTTATTCGAGATGTACAATTTATTTTTTACGAATTAGGTGAATAAATGAATGTAAAAACTAAAATTTTATGAGATATATAATAAATATAGTTAGATGTTTGCTTGTTTATTTTTTCTGGTGAAGTAGCACTTCACCTGAATAGCCGGCACTGCCTTTAAGTACTGTCCTGGGCCCTTTGCTAGGTCGCTAGAAAAAGGTAGTCACCTTTCGGCATTATCATTATCATTCATGATCAGTTGTTTCTATAATGGATAAATCGATATATTTTTAGTATTTTTTTTTGTTAAGGTTAAGGATTTAGGTTGTACAATCAAACATTTTTTTTCCAGATCTAACTCTGTGACTCGCGTGAGTAGCAAATACGACCTGGAGAACCGTCTGAAATCGGCCGGCTCCAAACTGGTAGTGATCGACTTCTTCGCCACCTGGTGCGGACCCTGCAAGATGATCGCTCCCGAACTAGAACGAATGGCTAAAGATTTTTCCAACGTAGTTTTCCTTAAAGTCGACGTTGATGAGAACGGAGATATTTCGAGGGAGTACGGAGTTACTGCCATGCCTACTTTTGTTTTCTTGAAGAACAGGCGGGAAGTTTCTCGAATGCAAGGAGCCGATTCGTATTCCTTAAGATCCACCATTCAGCGATATAAATAGACAATCAGTTTAATTCGGTATTTCGGTTATATTTTTTGATTATACATGGTGATATTCAAATTCAATCAATATTGTTTTGTTCTAACAGTTGCACTTTTTGTATCACAGATGGAAAATAGATTTAAAGACGTTCAGTTTTATAGAATGTTTTAGTTTTAGTTTAATGCTGATTGGCTTTAGCAATTCTAAGTGATTATGAAATGATCATTCTTTTAAAATGCAATATTTTAATAAATAATTATTATTGGTAGGAGTTTGATATTACTCTTTTTTGCGATGGTTTTTGGTTCGGAGTGAAATCTACAAATATTATAGAAAAAAGGATAGGCAACTCTCAGTAACTTGGTCGGGCGTTATTTCACTTTCGCCATCTGGCGTCCGTAGTTAAGACTATATCCTAGAAATAGAAATACAGTGATTTGACAGCTAAAACAAATTTTATGAAGTCAATCCAATTCAAGAACGTTGGGAACGTTAATTACCGCCCAAGTAGCACATATAATCTTATATGGGCTAAAATGCTGTGATATTGGCTAATATCCCTGGCTAATTAGCTAAAATTGCTAGCCAAAATAACAGTTCTATTACAGTATAAAGACGGAAATATGGCTAAAGTGGGGAATAATAATTTGGCCATAATGGGGTAAAAATGGCCAATTGGCAATTATACGACCCTCTCTTTTGATTTTATGGTTGGGTTTATTAGCTACTTTTGATTTGAAAATCGAGCTTTTTTAGCTGAATTCTGACTGTTTTTTTAGCCGAAATTTGAGTAACATTTTTTTCGAAATTTACCTAAATAATTTCTCATTTTTTGCCTTTTCTTCATTTATATGATAAATCATCAATTGTTTCAAATTATGTAGAAATACTATTAACAGAGCCAATCAGTGTAAGAATGTATGCGCCAAGAGGAAATGCAAAGATAACAAATCATGGTTTGACGGTTGATAGGGACAAAAAACACTTCCGTAGGAACTTTTACTATTAAAAGAATCTAAGATAGGCATGTAAAACACGCGCCCCTTCTTGAAACTAAAAATTTCGATTTCTACATTTTTTTTTTAGTTTGGAAATGTATTTTACTAAGAAAATTGATTAAAGGGTTTATAACGTAAAAAAAACATGCATGAAAATACGTGTTTATAGGTAGTTAAAGTGGTTTTTTTAAAGTAGTCAAGTAATGGCTGCTAGGAAATTAGTTTAATTTTAATTTCAATCATGGCGGGTCATAATAATAAATAAATATCTTCAGTTTGGTTAAGTATAGTTTTATAGGTTATAAACCTTAATTTGAAAATGTGGCATATTTTGGCAATATTATAGCAAAAATAAGCAAAATAAAACTACCCAATTTTAGTTTAATTTTGAAACAAAAATATGATAATAAAAACCATATTTTTTAGCTGTTATTGCTATAATTAAAGTTAAATGCTTGCTAAAATATGTTTGGTTGGAATTTGGGAAAATGCCTACCTATTGATCATATTCTGACCTCGATTGCTATTGATTAAAAATGCTATATTCTGGCATTTTAAACAGCTATGCTTACTATAATTTAAGTTCAATACTTATTAGAATATATCTGGTTATGTTGTGGCAACAAAACTGACAGATATTTCTACGTTTTGGCCCTCCAATATTACAAAAAAAAGGTGGAGGTTTAATTACCCCATAAAAGATATTTTTTGGCCAAGTAATTATGCTGTAGCCTATCTACATTAAAAACTGCTACTTTTGGAGCCAATTAATCTAACTTGAAGCGAGCTTTCATGCCTAGAAAACAAACCAAGTCTTTTATGGCTAACTGTTAGACAAAAAAGCTCATCAGCTAATTTGTGCTACTTGGGTGGAACATTATAGGCGTATAGCTCACCCTTATTTTTGTACCTCCACACAAATATTCCTCGGAACCACACCGTTCCTTCACATATAGCTTTTAAATGATGAATAAATATGACAAAAAACTGCTTCTCGGAAAATGAATCGATATTAATTAAGAAATCGTGATTCTTGGAATTAGACCATGTCAAATTGCAATTACTACCCGACGTTTCGCCTTCGATGGTTCGAGGCATCTTCAGGGATCTTTACTCCACGAGATTTGAACACTGAATCAGCTCGAAGAGCTTCAGGAGGGCTTTTATACCTGACTTATGCCGGCCGAACCGTGACCCTGTATTAGAGTCAGAGTCAATAAGCTTTATTGTATAAAGAACGACGTTCTTATTTACAAGGCTGAATTAAAAAGATATACATACATACAAATCAAAGAAATATATATACACTCAGTTCCAAAAAAAGTGATGCACTTGATTTTTGACTCAAGTTCAATGTCATATCTTCTAAACCAGTGGATTTTTTGGAAGAATTTCTTTTTCGTAGGTAGGTAATACCTTTGTCTTTCAGCAAAAATGAAACAAATGAAAAATTTCTCAAAGGTTCTTGGATAATGTAAAAACTAGAACTATGCTTTTTTGCTATTTTTTGACTTGCCCTGTGTTTTAGTTGAGGATTCGTATAGAAACTGTTGACACCCTATATGAAAGACCCTTTTTTTGTGAGCGTTTTGTTTTTTATTCATCGACTTATCTCTAAAATTGACCGAATTACAGCTTTTTGCTGAAACCTTACCAAGATGCATAGTTGTTAATAGAAAAACTTACAAAATGTTTTTTTTTTACTTTAGATAACACTATCTGGACAAGAATTTAAATAGGAACTACAAAATAGGAACTCTGAGAGCTTCCTATTTTGTAGCATAGTCGAAATTAAGTTTCTTATCCTTTCCATTGATATACCCCGTCTCATTCTTTTGATATAGTATCTGCCAAGTCTGCTAAGCTCTCCAGAGACCGTTCGCGAGAATTTATTCTACAAATGTTCTACTGCATTCATATCGGGGCTTCTCGCAGGCCCTATAATGTGGCGATACCCGCAGTTTCGCACTATACGACTTAACATTATCCTACGTCAGAATGTGCAGAACGATATTCAGATATAACAATAATTTTAAGACTTTTACAAATCTCTTAGCGTTTAAATTCACTTCTGCATGGTGTACACCAGGGGTGCCCAAACTTGAACTGCTGGCGATGTACTTCAATATTTTTAGACTACTTACGATCGACTCTGAGAGGCTGCAAGTATGTGTGATGCACGGTTGTCGTACATACACCCTACCTACCTACCTAGGTAGGGTGTACCGTAGCATATATAGATATTAGCTTTCCGCACAATATACATTATTTTAGTCAAGGTTTGGGTTAGGTTTAGTTAGGTTCTTCTCTACAATATCAACGAAAAAACTCATAGTTATTCAAAATTGCGAGTTTATTAGTTGTTACAAAACAAAAGAGTTACATATGGTGTTAAACTTAAGTAAGGAGTGACCTTGCATGTTGAAGCGTGGCACTGCATGTCCTCAGCATACTTTTCATAAGATGGTACGTAACCACTGAGTGCTAATCGCAAGCATGATAACATATGATCGTCAGTTAGTCGATTGCGATATTTTGACTTAATTACCTTCATTTCAGAAAATGCAGACTCGCACAAGTAAGTTGACCCAAACATTGCTGTCAGTAGAAGGGCGATTTGCCTTAGATTCGGATATTTATCTTCAGATATAAAACACCAGAAATTTGTATCAGATGCTGTAGCTTTGAGATGTATATCTGGTATAATCTGCACCAACTCATTTTCAACAGAACATGAGTTCATATTAAACTGACTTGCTATTTCAGTAGCTAATTCCTTAATGTTTTTACATGAAAAAGGATAACTCATAAATGATGCTACATTTGCCAATTTACTACAATCATAAAAACGCATTTCGAATTGTCCCAAAATATTTGATAATTCAGCCTGATACGTATCATAATTCAACTGAGGAATCCTTGATTTCAAAGACGGAAAATGTTTCAGATCCTTTCTTTTCAGTTGATCTATCATAAGTTGCAATTTACTTTTGAATGCGTTTACATGCGCTAATCATCTCAATAACAGTTTTTCCTTTACCTTGAAGCTCCAAGTTAATGGTGTTTAAGTGCATTGTGATGTCAGTCAAAAATGTCAAATCAGGCAGCCATTTTTCGTTATTCAATATCTGAGTGTCATCACCTCTTTCGTCTAGAAAAGCTGTTATTTCGGGCAATAATTCTTGAAACCTTTCTAGGAATTTTCAGCGACTCAACCACCTGACGTTCGTGTGAAGAACTAAATCAGTGTGTTCAGCTGACTCCCTATCTTCCAACTGCAACTTAAAGAGCCGCCGTTGCAAGCTACGTGCACGGATGGAATTCACAATTTTTGTTTAAAACTTTTGAACACAAAACTTGTTGATGTATAATGCAACGGATTGAAAAAAATGAAGGGAAATCTTCATTAGCTCGACACAATGCCACAAAACCGTTTTTGTTTCCAGTCATTGATGGTGCTCCATCGGTTGTAATGCACACTAATTTATATATATTGGTAGCTTGTAGTTTTTTACAAAATTGAAGAAAACGTCATATATACCTTCGCCACGGGTCTTCCCCTTCAGAGGATTGATTGTCAAAAATTCTTCCTTAGCCAACATGTCATTGAATACCATCCGAATAAAAATACACAGCTGGGCAGTGTCTGTCATATCGGTGGATTCGTCGAACTGTAAAGAAAAGTATGTACATTCCATGATATCATTTTTTAGTTTATCTGCCATGTCCTGACTCATGACTTTAAATACGCCTTGTGACAGTCGGACGAGATAACTGAAGTTCTCTAATAGCAGACATGATTTCTGTTTTATTTTTAACATCTAAAGTCTCACCCGCTTCAATAAATGCTTCCTTCACAACCGATCCATCTTCGAATGGTTTCTTGTGTTTCGCCAATGTATGAGATATTTTAAATGACGCGATCGTAGCAGCTTTTGATTGTTTGGCTGGTCTTGTGAACATGGTTTGTTCTTTTTTCAAACAAGATATCAAATCACGTACTTTTCGTTTTCTTAATTCACTCTGTGGCGGAAAATCCTTTTCATAGTTTTTATGAACCGTTTTATGATGCCTCTCTAAATTACCACGCTTAGGTATTGCAGCTGACGCACGACAAATAAGACAAATGTACTTATCCTTCACCATATAAAACAAAAATTCTTCTTCCCAATCGTTATTAAAATGATACATTTTAGATTTCTTCGCTGCACTCATTTTGTACTATTTAATAATAAACTTTGTATCGACGTAGTATTGCCTTCAAGTTGCAATTCAGAATGACTCAAATTCCTGCAGGCGCAACATTTATATCGGCGTGAACGAAAGTCTCGAATGTTCCCGTCAAACGCGCCGCCGGAAATTTCTAGAAAAGCTGCAAGAATAAAAAACGCGGCTTTTCTTTGACAAGTACCGCGCGTTCCTTTGATAAAGCTGCCTTTCGCCCCTAGCATAGTGTTATTTTATTACGTAATAAATTTTTGTAGTTTAGTTAAGTCCTTACTTATTAAAAAAAATTTTCTTCTCGAGATCTACTCAAAAAGCACTGGCGATCGACCGTTTGAGCACCCCTGGTGTACAAAAACCGTCTGCTCACTAGCCATAACATCTCCAACTTGCCGAAGATCTTGAACTTTTACAGCGACAAAAACTGAACTTAAAACCCTTCAAGTCTTTTTTTTAATAGAACTGGAAATTAGCTATTAAAAATCTTAGCTAGCGGATAGAGTATGTCGGATCATAATCGACTTTGAAAAAACAATTGCCGTCGCCATGCCAATTAATTTGTTATAGTCCGCCATATTTGTCAGTTATGTATTTCACTAATTTCACGATTGTCATTTTTTATACGAAAAAAAGGTTTTAGTGATAAAATGCTCCAAATTACATCCGAACAAACGGCAAGATTAGTTGGTTTAGTGAATGATGGGCCTAGTAAACGCTACGCCACTTCAGTGGCGGCTCGCGGGTGAAAAAGTAAGTGAAGTGCAAATGAAGCAAGAAAATATCTCAATAATTTTTTCTCAGAATTTTTTTTATATGTGGAAGGGGTAGAATATTTTTTTACGACTTACCTAAATTTTGTATACTTAAGGCCGTTTTACATGCTGCGATTCTTCTTTGCAATATGCAATAGTCTTGAACAAAGGCATGCGCAGTTTG
The DNA here is from genome assembly GCA_030620095.1 of Kuschelorhynchus macadamiae. Lineage (NCBI taxonomy): Eukaryota > Metazoa > Arthropoda > Insecta > Coleoptera > Curculionidae > Kuschelorhynchus > Kuschelorhynchus macadamiae. The sequence goes on from JAUTXW010000335.1 coordinate 1,375,536, forward strand.
ACAAAAGGTACAAATGTCTTGCCACTGCGCATGCTTTTGTTCAAGACTATTGCAACTTGCAAGAAAGAATTGCAGCATGTAAAACTGCTTTAAATCAATTCTCCTATTCTTCATAGCAGCAAATTTATTTATAACATCCTCATAAAATGGATGAGTGGTCCTAATCTCCTCCAGAAATTCCTTTGGATTGAAATATTGTCTAGAGAAATAAGTCTTTCTTGAGATATTGTATTTCTTAGATAAGTTTTTACCTTTCCACTGAAGCACTTGTCGACGGTATTGTCAAAATAAGGGAAATATATATGCTTTATATGCTTTGGTTAAAATATCTTTATTTTCTTTCATTTTTTTCACTTGCTCTTTCAGCCATATATTCCAATGACTGTCATTGACAAAAATAAGACCAAGCTCATTTTTAAGTCGTTGACTTTTTGAAAATATTTCCCCACATAACTGTAACAAATTTTCAAACGGGCCAGTTGGAAAATTTAAACTATATTCGGAAAATTTAGCAGAATCTGCCAAACATAAAAATGTAAGTTTTTCTCAGTGTCATTTCCATTAAAATATGGTCCAATATTTTATAAAAAAGGGTTCTATACTCAGCCCTAATTTCTTCAAGCTTAGCAAGCTCACGTTTGTAATAATTTATTTCTGTAATAGAATTTGCTTTATCAAACATGGTATTAAAAAAATGTTCATTTCTTTTTTTACAGAGCGCCTCAAGACAGCGTTTTATATTGGATATGCAAAAATGAATGTCAAGCGATTTTTTTTGATAAACGCAAATAGTATGTAGTTGATTAAAAAAATTTCTTTAAACACTAATGCCAGAAACGTGAATTCAAAATCGTTCATCTTACCTAAAAATCCTCTCGCAAGCCGGATTGATTTTTCATCACATTTGTCACAGTTTGTAATAAATTCAAAGACGTCTTTTAATTTATTCCAGTCTTGAACAATCATATTTACTAACTTCGAATTTGAAGACCAACGAGTTTCTGTAATTGTTGGTATACGCCCCTCGTAGATGCAGATGTAAGAGTATACGTTCGTTTGGCTAAGTGATGAAAAAACTAGGGAATACCACTAAGACTGTAACATGTTTTGTTCGAAGTAGATTTCCTAATCTGTAAATAAACATAATTTACCTCTTACTGTTACACACTCCGGAACTCTTTTCTGTATTTGGAGAGCAAGGTCGTAGATTCAAAGTAAATGTTTAAATAAATAGATGTAATAAGTTTATGTTAATAATATTTTTATCGATGTTAAGATCTCTGGATGGACAAGGATTGAGGAGATATATCTAGTCAATGAAACGCTTGAAGTAACGATAAATATGTATATTTAAAACATTGAAAATTGTATATAATGTATTACAATAAGCACCACTTTCGGTTATTAAATGCCATTTTACATACATATAGTTAATAAGAAGTTGTTTGAAAATAGCGATGAGCAAAAAGCAAATTATTAAATTTTTACAAATTATCAATATATATATATATATATATATATATATATATATATATTGTATTGTAACATAAGAGCCTTTAATACTTTTAAGTGCCTCATAACATTTAACAAGAATGGAACAAACATTAAACATTAAGCGAGAGGCTCTAACCATACATAATGATAGAGACACAAGTCTTCGGGTACATCTGATATTCAAAGATAGCAATGGGCAAAAGCAAATTAATACATTCATAAAATATTTAGATTTATAGCATAGATGAAGTGAACAATTTTTGTATGTGCCTCATTACATTTAACAATTTAATCTGTGGCATAATGACAGATACACAAGTCTTCGGGTTCATCTGATCATTATATTAACACCAAATATTCTGGCAATTAATTTGAGATATTTTAAGCAATAGAAAATTTTACAATATTTCTATCATTAGTTTAAGTAAAATCAAAAATTTCAAAAAATTTATCAAAGTGAACTATTAGAAAATTAAGCAAAAATGATCTGTAATCATGCGAGTTAGTAAATCCAACAAATACAAACCATAATTGAAATAGTCACTTCAATCAATAGTGAAACTCAAAATGGCAGCTTGCCCACAAAATGGCGTACCACCGATGTAAAAAATTTCTGTGGAGCAGCCCAGTGAGACCTGGCGCGTAATAATAATTATTGTCTGGTTATCAATAACAATTCTTATAATTTTCTTTCACATCGCTGGCACATCCAAGTAATATTAACCAAAATTTAAAAAAATACATTAAATGATACAATAGATTATAGATTACTTACAATATGCTTTTTCTTCATACCTTAAGATCCATCGAATATGGCAAAACTTGGTAATCGGGCTAAGAACTTTCTAGATTGTGGTAAAGGCATGTCCACAGAAAGAAGCAGCTAATGGTGGAGGATGATATTAAGGATACTTCTTAATCTGAGGGTGGTGGCCTACCATCATGGTACAACCTCATTCGGCATAACTGTGCTGAACAACTTGGACAATTTGAGCAAACCATGGCTTAGTGGATGTTTTACATCATTATGGAACCCATTATACACGGCGTTCTGAAAGAGTACATTGATTTACACTCGCATAAACGGCCTGGGGTTAAAAGGTCACTTTTTTAAGACTTAGTCGTCCTACATATGCACTTAAATACGGTCTCACAACGTCTACATAAAAACAAACTTGTCAGACTTACACCGAGACAAACATGGCGACGCCTCTCACCCAGACTGCCCCCCTCTTTCCGTTCACCCAGCTCCTTGCCTTCTTGTCTCCTTTCCCCACACGATTTCCAGTTAAGAAGCGATGATTGCGCATATTCAAAAATTACTTATTGTCCCTGGATAATTTATTAATACAAATTAAATTTTATTATTTCTTAAAATTGTAATAACGATTATTAAAATCATTCTACCATTAATTCGCAGTCCCCAAATCCACTATTTAGTATTTTAAAATCCACTCAAACACTTTTTTGACTTCCTCTGTCAATGGCGTTTATTCCGATGCCTGCGCAAATCTAACCGACAACTAATAGAACCATATTTATTCTTAAAAATCCTAACTTATGCCGTGTCCGGCGCCTTCACTAAAACCACTACTTTAAATATACGTTTAACAATTAAATTAGATCCAAGCCTTTTCCAGCTCCTTCACCAAAATGAATACCTAAGTTTTAGTATAATAATTATAATGTGGAAATGTGATCGTTACAAGACTAGCAAAAAAAAATTCGACATTTAGAAATATTTTTAAACTTTGCTGCATCTTAAGTTTAAGACGATGCGCAAGACAATGGACAAATAGAGCCTGCGGCGCTTTTTCTTTTTTTTTTTTCTTGAAGGCCATTTAGATGGCCAGTAAAAACATTTTTAATTTTTTCGTGATGACCTTTTAGTTATTGGGAACTTCTCGATGTTAATAAACCTAAAAGCTTTTTAAAATTCCCCCTATTTATTGACGCGCTGCTCTCATCGTGGCCGCGAAAGATTAACTCTTTCACACAGGTACAAAACTGCGTCAATTACCAAGCACATAAATAGTCTATTTAATCGGACGTTTTCGTTAAAATGTATTTTATATAGTTTAGCGTTTTCTTTTAAAGTTTCAGCTATAGTGCTTCGATTTTTACAAATGTTTTTAGCATTAATTCGCATTTTAAATGAGCCGCTGAGTCTTCATGTTTATGTAAAGACCTTCACATATTTAACATACCTGCAAATCCTTCCTTATTCCACACTGAATATTTATTGGAAACTAGTAAACAAGGCCAGCAAAATAATTTTTGTAATATTTGACTACTACATAACCATTTGTACGCCGAAAACCAGGATGATTAAAACTGTAATCTTGTTCCTTCCATCGATTAAATGGAGTTTCCAACAAAATGCAAACCATATCCGTGATCGGATTCATCAATAATGTAAATTAATGAACCCGACACCAAATAAAGTTGTAACAACACCATAAATAAATATAACACAAAACAGTCAAGTAAACTGCAAAGGAACTAACCGGTTACCGGAAATCCGCGAAAATAAAAGTAAACAACCACCCCGAACTGAACGACACGTGGGTGTAGTGTACTGCGTTAGCAATTCACCGAGAGCGTTGTATGGCGCTGGTTAACATTATTCTTCCACGCGCTCGAAGTCATCGCGAACTCGTTGTCATGCCAACGTAGTAGGAAAATCGTCAACTAAACATAGCACCTTCAGCAAAGTCGAAGCGTTTTGCGCCACTGTTATAATTGTTACAATAAAGTTCGATTGAAAGTTTTAAAAAGACATGCCGCTAACGGTGAAGTAAAAGATTTATTCGAGATGTACAGTTTATTTTTTGCCAATTAGGTGAATAAATGAAAGTAAAAACTTAAATTTTAGGAGATATATAATACATATAGTTAGATGTTTGCTTGTTTATTTTTCCTGGTGAAGTAGCACTTCACCTACTTCACTGAATAGCCACCACTGCGCCGCTTGCGCTGTGGGGGTCCATGAAGCAACAGCTCGTAGAGCGGTCCAGAAATATGAACAAACAGGAACCATTGCTCGGAAGGTGGGTTCTGGTCGCCCTCGAAAAACCTCCCCTAGAGATGATCGCTTTTTGAGATTGCGGATTTTACGGAATCGATCGAATACGGCTGTGAAAGTTCAAAAAGATCTTCGCAAAATTCGAGATGTTATAGTGAGTAAGCAGACGGTTTGTAAGTATGTCAAAAACAAGCCAGAACCACAATATACCAAATTTTTAGAAAAATTGACTGAGAGCCATTTTCCATAAGCAATATGCGGAGTCCTTTCTTTAAAAGTATGATCGTTTTTTTTTCTTTTAGCAAACCAGACAAGCCCGATCCAAAGCCGAAGCCACCATCCGATTCTACGAAAATGAAAAAAGAGGGAAACATTCGCCGTTTAACGGACATCAGGAAAGACGACGACGACGAAAACAATACTTGGAATGGAAATTCGACGCAGCAGATGTGAGATTTGCTGTCTCTTTTGTCCTATATTTTTGTGATTTGATAATTTTTATTATACGAATAGAATAGGGTTCCAGATGTCATAATATATAAATAATGTACTAGGGTTTGTCGGTTTACGTAGAACAAAGATCAAAACATGTGAATTTAACAAAGTTAGGGGTTTGCAAGACTTAGTTTAGTCTCGGTCTGGAAAAAACAACGTTGTTTCGGTGCCGACGTCGGGACCGAGACCATATACAGGGTGTCCCATTTTGGATCTTTTTCGTAAAACGAAAGATGAACCAAACAAAATTTTCATAGCCTTTTTAGTTTTTAAGATACAGGGGTAAATTGAAAATTTTGCAGGCTTCCCTCGTATCTCAACTTACAGATAACTTATCGAAAATGCGAAAACTGTTTCTTAAATAACTCGTCCTGTAGAAGTCAATTCCGCCTTCGGAATTAGTATATAGGGCCAGATCAAAAAGTTATCGGACCCTACTTTGTTTTTTAAATGGAACACCCTGTACATTTATATATTATAAAATTTGTCTTTTTTACCTTTTCAAAAATATATAATAGTATGCACTTTTTCTCAAAAACACGCAAATAAATGACAATTTTCTGAAATTAAATGCATAATTTAATAGTAGGCCATTAATAACAATAATAAACAATTGAAAGTTACATATTGCTAACGAAGAATTGGATACTTTTCAGTAACAGTAAGTTTGTAACAACAGTTTTATAACATAAAGTAACAATATAACAAACAGAAAAAAAAACATTATTAAAAGGTGATGTTTAAATTGACGACCATTTTTTTCTAATGCATTCTTGTAATTCTTTGAATAGCGTTAAAAAGAACCATTGGTCTCATTCCCAGATTTCGAAAGGCTAAATGAATTGCCTCTCGAAGTTCTGCCTTGACTGCATATCGTGTTTTATATACTTCATTTTGTATATAGATCCATAAAAAAATCTAAAATTAAGAGATCTGGAGATCGTGGAGGCCATCTAACAGGTCTGTTGGTACCTATCTATCTTTGAGGAAAGTTATTATTATATTAGAAATTCAGCATAAACCGATGAGAGACAAATATTTGACATTTATTTTTGTTTGTTGTCATAAACAATATCCATAGCCTACTATTAAATTATGCATTTAATTTCAGAACATTGTCATTTATTTGCGTGTTTGTGAGAAAAAGTGCATACTATTATATATTTTTGGAAAGGTAAAAAAAAGATACATTTTATAGTCCATAAATATACAGGGTATTCTATTTAAAAAAATAAAATAGGGTCCGATACCTTTTTAACCTGACCCTGTATACTAATTCCGAAGGCGGAATTGAGTTTTACGGGAAAAGTTATATAAAAAACGGTTTTCACATTTTCGATAAGTTATCTGGTAGTTGAGATACGAGGAGTGCGAGAGAATTCAACATTTTCAATTTAGCCCTTATCTTGAAAACTAAAAAGGGCTATGATAATTTTGTTAACGGCATCTTTATTTTTACGAAAAAGTAGCACGTTATCGCGAAAACTGCAACTTTCTATCTACAAAAATAACGGAGATACTCCATAAAAGTACCCAAAATGGGACACCCTTTACATGGTCTCGGTCTTGATATTCTGTATTGTTTTTTTCACAATTCAGTTTCACCTAATAACAGAATTTTATTATATAAGAATAAATAACTGTTCTTGTGTTTATTCCCCATTATTTCTTTTAATAAATTATTAAATATATACTTATTACACTTGGCTGAAATCGGAAATTTATCTATTATCATTTGCCAATTTTGGCCAATAATATTATTGTGTGTAAACTATTCAAAAAATCAAACACAAGATGCTAATTCAACAAAAGAATATTTTTGACAAAATTACAGAAATCAGTCGACCCCGTTGAGAGATACAATTGTCGAAGGTGGCCATTCATCTAAAATATTCTAAAGAATCTGGCACTTCCGGTTGTACCGGAAGTAGATGTAGACTTGTTTTAATGATGCGGGATGTTTTATTTCCTTTTATATTTTAGGAAAAATGTGTGAGTGAGTGAGTATTCTTGAGTGATTTTCGGGAAATAAACAAATAATAAAAATTCGGCATTTTCATCTTTAAAAGCACGCAGCTTTCAAACGGTTTAAATTGCGTGAAACCTTTTGCACTTTTTACCTTTTTCTTTTCGTTCCTATTGTTATCGTTCGATATCAACTTCCGGTTTGGCCACAAGTATTTAGTAATTGGAAACTGTCAAATGATACGATTATAAAAAGTAAAACCATACAGGAAAGTGAAAACGGTTAACGCCTAAGTTCTATAACCTTTCAAAACTAAAAAATGGCGATATGCTTTATATTGCTTGGAAGTCGCTCAAAATAAGTCAATTATATGTACCTACATAAGAGAATAAAATTTCTCGTAAAAATTAAAAATGTAATAACTCGCAGGGTTTTAAGTTCAAAATAAACAAGCGGTAAAACCGGAATTTCCAGATTTTTCATTTTTTTGTTGTTGATTGGTCCCCTTTGACATAAATTGCAAATAAAATAAAAATTGAATTTAAAAATTCAACAAATAGAAAATATTTTTCGAGGAGACCAAGAGTCTCGTTACCTTGGTCTTGGTGTCGATAGGTCAGTTTCGGTGTCGATTCTAATCTGCAGATGCTGAGACCGAGAATCAGACAGTGTTGCGAACCCCTAAACACAACCACTCATACAGACATACCGGGTGTACAACTAAGAAAGGAGGCCGGCTGTATCTCGGAAATCGTTTATCCCATGATGTTGGAAAAATCTTTCTTAAAGTAAAAGTGGCCAAAAAAAACGCTGGAAATTATTTTTAAGCTTCCAAGTCGGCTGCTATAGGGCGTAATACGCGTACTCAATTAGAAAATGCCAATTTCTCAGTATGTCAAAATTGACTTTATATTAATCTCTGCTAAATTAGGAATAATGTTTATTAAGGCTTTTTTCTCTAGCGTGTGTGTTCTAATAAAGAGTGGGAGAAAGGGCAAATGTTTGTTTTTTAAAACAGTCATAACTTAAGTAATATTAATGGATCTTGATGATTTTAGTCTTGTTGAAAAGGGCATTTATTAGGCTTTCAAATGACGTATGAATTGTATTATTTTAAGTTTCGTTCCAATCGCCAGATGGGGCTTTCTGGCAATTTCTTAAATGAGGATTACGTTCCGACCAATAATGTAAGTTATATAAATTTACCCCACCATCGGGATCTGGGGATCCTCATCTATCATACCAAGAAGCCAGTGACAATGGTTCAGCTTCTGATCGTAGTCTTGGGGCGTTAAAGCCTGGTGCAATACCATATGGTACGGATGCAGCCTGAAAATGAAAAAATAAATGATTGGATCATTGTTTCCCACGAATTAAAGGTTGAACAGGGTTGTCATGAGTCAAAATAAAAAATGTGTTTTATTAAGCATAGTATACTTTCCAATTTTATTACTCCAATAGTTTTCTCACGTTTGCAAATTTATTATATATGTAAAATATATAATATATTTGTTGTGTTTTGCCGTTTTTAAAAACATTAAAAGTTTTTTTACTAAACTTTACTATTTTATACTATAAAAACTTAAAATTTAATGTTTGCTTTTAAGGAGTCATTTCACTTCCGTAGATTAACCTTATATAAATGTGAATATCGTTTATGTAGGTTTGAAAAAAATCTGCCTTCTGTTTTGCCGTTTTTTTTAAGAATAGCGTTATTCAAATAAAAACATTTGAATTTTTAGTGCATATAGTGGAAAAAATATTTTATATAAAAAATAAATTTAGCCGGCTTTGCTGTTCGAAAAAATCAAATATGTAGGTTCATGACTTCTAATATTTTCGGTGGCTAGATTTACCCTGATTATTTCTGTTTTCAATTTGGCTATTAGAGGTTTGTGAGTAGGTACTAAAAATATGATTAATTTATGATTTTACTTCTAAAAAATATCAAAGATATTACGCCACCAGACGCTACACTATTTTTTATGCAAATTTAATATCGATTTGACCGTTCTGAAGTTATCGTTCTCGGAAATTTTGTTTACACACAAATTCATTACAAGCATCATAATTTTTTTCTAAAAATGTCTTTGTTAGTTTAGGGTGAACATGAAATAATCTCAACTTATATTTTTCGGAAATCTTTGTATTTCCAATACTTACTCTATATAGTGTATTTTTAATACATGAGGAAGTAGAAATATCAGCCGATCTAGTGTTTAAGACAACTGGGTTACTTTAAGGATTAGGCATTTCTGCGAAACTACATTGTTATTAAAAAATAACATTGCTCAAATTCTTGATTTTTTTTATTTACACTTATCTGTACTCTTCTAATATATTTTTCACAGTTCCATGAACTATACCTAAATCTCTAGATGTAGCCCTAATACTGACATGTGGGATAATTACAATATACTCCAAAAAATTTATAATGTTTGCTTCTGTACGGCCTCTGCCTTTTATGGAGGGGGCGATGAAAACTACCAGTAGCACGAAGACGTCTTGCTAATCGTGTAAACACTCTTTGCTTATATCTACGTCTACTGGGGTATCTAGTAGCATATATTCTTGCTACAATGATAGCATTTTGAAAGCATTCAACGTAAACTGCAAGCATATCATACCATTCTTCGTTAGAAATAGGCATTTTGCTTCCATATTACACACTTACTACAAACACTGAACTTAACAATAATTTGACTTTTTGTGATAGTGTTTTATTTTGAGGCTCGCGCTGAATTTTTGCCAAAGCCTACTACTCTTTTAGCACGTCGCATAATTGAATAGTAACGCATTTGAGATACATTCTGCAGTTTACGCTATCTTCTTGTTTTTTTGTGCTCCGTAATACTGGCCTATAATAAATATATCAATCCATTTGAAATTTCTGAGAAAACACCTTAAATTTATGAAATTGCCAGAAAGCGCCATCTGGCGAACGGACCGAAACTTAATATAATCTAATTCATTTGTCATTTGAAGGCCTGATAAATATCCTTTTTAACAAGACCAAAAACATCAAGTTCCGTTAGTTATTACTTAAGTTATGTCCGTTTTAAAAAACAAACATTTGCCCTTTCTTCCACTCTTTTATTAGAACAGCTAGAGAAAAAACCCCTTAATAAAAATTATTCGTAATTTAGCAGAGATTAATACAAAGTCAATTTTGATTCACTGGGTGAATATCTGAGAAAATCTGCTTCTTGTACTTGTACACCCGGTACAGTCACGTCGGAAGTGTGAGTGTTTGTTTAAAGCGACGCTTCTACTAAAAAAGGACGATATATTCATAATACCAGACACACGTCCTATGGGCATATTTTTGTTTATGATGGGCCCTAGGTTTTTTAGCTACCTTTTTTAACAGAATTTTGAGATATTAGATTAAAAATTGGAAAAGGCAAAACTTTGACAAAATTTGTACGAAACAAGATTTTTGTGGAAATCTTCATTTTAATGTCCTTAACATAACCTCTAAATTCCTCCTAATTTGAGCGATGTGTCTTCTTTAAAGGTTAAAGCGTGTTAAGTCTAGTATTTTGCAAATATTTCGAAAATTATTAATTTTGCGAGGAAAATGTTATGAGAAGAATAATTATTGGAGTTAAATTTCTTTATTTATGTGGATCGTTTTAAAACCTTATTTTTAGGTTGTGATTGTTGTCTACGCAAATACGAGGGATTACTCTTATGTTATTTCAATATTATATTAGAGGAAAGTTATATATTTATTTTTACATCCTATTTGTATTGCGTTTTGGACACGCTTTCTTTGCTTGGTTATTAATTAGACTTTAATTTTAACTGAGAAGTCTTTTTATATAGATACAAGACCAAGTTTTTAAATGTGAGTAATAAGTTTTTAATTTATCTTTCGAATGTTATATTGATGCTTTGACACTGTACTGGGTTTTAATTCTTATGTAAATAAAATATTTATATTTTAGTATTTTTCATTATAAATCAGAATTGGGTATCTGATTTTAATAACTACTGCTTTTTCATTGGGCGTTTCTCACAAATCACCCTGTGTCTCAAAAAAAGGTACTTGCGGCCATATTTGGATGTGTAGAAACGTATTCCTCTGCTAATAAGTATCTCTAAAACTTACAATTTGGTTACAAAACAGATAGGTGTAGTCAGTGGCGGCTCTTTCATAGGGTCATTTGGTCAATGACCCCCCAAATATATTTCAGAAAATAAATTATTCGTTTGACCGTCCCTCCTAATAGATGTAATAAAACGCGAACCTTGGGAAAAGTTAAATACGCTACACTATAAGCCGCGCGCGGCCGGCGGTTCGAATGGTCTCGTTGCGTTCCTTAGGCATAATAAAATACGATATACTAAGCTAGGCTGGGCAGTGCGAATTGCCCTAATTACTTTAAAGCATGACGAAAGTACCCGAAAATTTCACAGCTACCGAGCGGCAGCTGAACTTGATTGCAAATGGAATATGAAATCGCGATTTGGGTCATCAGCCGATCTCTTCTCATAATCCGATCGATCGATCGCGGCATCACGTCGGCATGCGGAAGTTCAATTGTTTAGAGGTCGATATTCTAACTCGATATTGTTGGACGTTTTTAATCGATGAAAATTGATTTATATACTGTTTTTTGTAATATACATTTTTTTATTTTTATGATCCATGTGTGAGTTGGAAATATACAGGAAATAAAATGTTGGTAGTGACTAGTGCAAAAAAATAAACAACTAAAAAGTGCTTACGGACTTAATTTTGCTAAAATAACCAATTTCAAGGTGGTCTATGTTGTGAATGTAGATGAAATAAAATGTCAGTAGTGCAAAAAATTAAACAGCTAAAGAATGCTAACGAACCTAATTTTGAGAAAATAACCGAACACAAGGTAAGTGGTCCCAATTTGCCTGAACTTAATATACGACAAACTAGTAAAAAAAAAAAAAAAATAAAGAGGTTCATGGAAACTTTCGCAAAAGTATGTACGATTTAGCTAACTGGATATGTGGTTGTGAAGTCTCTAACTCATTTTACTGTTATGTTTGCTTGTTTAGTATGGTGCAAGACCGGTGTTAAAGACTTAAAACACTTAAAAGAAAAGATAAAAAGTGGTCGGAAGTGTTGATATTCGCACTCAGCTAGACACAGCTTATAGAAAATCTCTTAGAGATTTTAATGAAAATGTATCCAAAAATCGTTATATTTTAAACAAAATTATAGATTGTGTAAAATTTTGTGGGGCATTCGAGCTGGCACTACGTGGCCACGATGAAACGGCTTTGTCTGAAAATCCAGGGGTTTTTCGAGGGCTTATACATTTTGTTGAGGAATTGGGCCGTGATAGACTATCCGCTTTAGCAATGTTAAGTATCGAGAAATCGTTTATAAAAGGAATGTACGTCCAATTTTAACCAACGTGTCATTCAGCATTTTGCCAATTCTAAAGAACTTCAAGAGAATTTAAACCTCAATTTAAAGATAAGATATTTATTTTTATTTTAAGTATGCCTATTTTTAAAATTGTTATTGACCTCCCAATATAATTCACCACGAGCCGCCACTGGGTGTAGTAATCATGCAGATTACGATCTCGTACTACAAGTTACAAAATACCCAAAATATACAGGTTAGTCCATTTAAATAAACAAAATTGAACTATACCTGAAAAATGGTCACTTTGTTTTTGGTATTCCGGGTTATCAAAAGAAAATGACGTATGTTTGAAATAAAACTGGGTCAAAATATGACTGGACACCCTGTATTTAAATGTCTACAATATGTTTAGTGAGTAAGGAAGGAAAGTACTAGTAGGTTAATTTATCGTTTTTGCTAAATTATTGCATTTCAGATGATAAAATAGAAATTAAATAAAAAATGTATGTCTGAATCATGCAAATGACATGTAATTCTCAGAATATCATAATAACCACTTTTAAGTAGACTATTCAAGTCAACCCGGCTTGCAGAAGCGAAGGTTCGGAGATGCTTTTACTATGACAATATCAACTAGTTTTAAGTAATTAATAGTAAAAACAAGCCATAAAGTTTTTCTAACTATATTAGTTTTGGTACCTGGATGCAATCAAATCATTAAACATATCGATTTAAAAAAAAAGCAAGCACATTTATCAAAAGTTATAATAGTAGAACATTTTAATTCGGAAGAAATATGGCAACATTGTGGGGCCTGTTTGGCAATTCTGCTTTTGATTACATTTGTTGTCGATTTCAAGCAATAAAATTTACCATAGAATTTGTTGTTTTATTTTTATATTATTCAATTGTCAGTTATCATAGCAAAACAAATAATTCATGTGTCGTAGTACTAAAAGGACACACAGCGCTCAAGGTCCAATAAGAAGTAGTGAAAATTACGTAAGTATATATATATATATATATATATATATATATATATATATATATATATATATATGTTTTTTTCCATTTTTCTTGTACTTGTGAAAGCTCGAAAATGCCCAACGATCCCGATGTAATCCAATTAGGTTTAGAAACCTTTAGGCCACATTCTATTAACACTGCAAAACCTCACAAAGGTAAACCTTGGTTTTCAAAATCCGGCGATAATGCTAGACTAGAGAAAATCCGTACTCTTAACAATTTTCAAAATCTGTACTCCTAACAATATGGGCAACTCCCGGAATCCAGGCCGGAACCTGCCCGCGAGAGAGAGATTTAGAAATTGCAAATAACGCGTAAAAAAATCAAAGATTTAGCACAGTAGTTTATTTATAATTAGTGTCAAACAACCTAAAACTGTATTTTTCAAATCGTAGAGACTAATATTGATAAATAATTTTCTTAAGCGTACGCAGTGGAACGCCACAGGTCGAGTTAGAAATAGTCGTTAGAAAGAGACAGACAGATAAACATTCGGGGAGCCGCTGATGACCTTGAAGCGCTCCGCGCGATGCGTTTTGAGTGAAATTCCCAAGTAGCACACATAATCATATATAGGCTAAATGCTGTGATATTGGCTAATATCCCTGGCTAATTAGCTAAAATTGCTAGCCAAAATAACAGTTCTATTACAGTATAAAGACGGAAATATGGCCAGAGTGGGGAATAACAATTTCGCCATAATGGAGTAAAAATGGCTATTTGGCAATTATACGATCCTCTCTTTTGATTTTATGGTTGGGTTTATTAGCTACGTTTTGACTTCAAAATCGAGCTTTTTTAGCTGAATTGTGACTTGTTTTTTAGCCGAAATTTGACATTTTTTTTCCGAAATTTGACTAAATAATTTCTCATTTTTTGCCTTTTCTTCATTTGTATAATAAATCATCAATTGTTTTAAATTACCTATGTAGAAATAGTATTGACAGAGCCAATTAGTGTAAGAATTTATGAGCCAAGAGGAAATGCAAAGATAAAAAATCATGGTTTGACGGTTGGTAGGGACAAAAAACACTTGCGAAGGAACTTTTACTGTTAAAAGAATCTAAGATAGGCATGTAAAACACGCGACCCTTCTTGAAACTAAAAATTTCGATTTTTACAAATATTTTTTTTTATTTTTTAGTTTGGAAATGTATTTAACTAAAAAATTGATTAAAGTGTTCATGAAGTGAAAAAAACATGCACGCGTATTTATAGGTAGAAAGAATATATTTGTTTAAAGTGGTCAAGTAATAGCTACTAGGAAATTAGTTTAATCTTAATTCAGTCAAATTAATTTCAATCATGGCGGATCATAAAAAGCTTTGAGCTATTTTTTAAACAAATATTCCTTGAAATTGGCAAATTTGTAAGCAAATATTTTTCAAATGGCAATAATTTTCAAATGTAGCCAAAATGTAGCAACATTTACTAAAAATTTGCCAATAAAAATGCCTACTTGGTTTGCCTTTAGTATTTGCTAAAAAATGGTTAATTTAAGACCCAGGAGCCAGCGTAACAAAATTCAACGACGATTACCCCAAGACGACGTTTTTCTATGATATGTGGTGGAACTCGGCTACAGGTTACAACATTACAAAATAATGTAATAGAGTCTATTATTATTTCTGGCCCTGGTCTGGGTGAAACAGTTTTTATACCACGTATCCCTTTAATTCCGTCAGACTATCCTTTTCAGTTTAAACGTGTACGGTTTCGTTTAAAGCTTTCTTTCACCATGACAATTAACAAAGCTCAAGAGCAATCCTTAAATAGAGCTGGAGTAGACTTGCGCTACGATTGTTTTTCCTATGGTCAACCCTATGTCGCATGCTCTAGAGTAAGTTCACGTAGTAGCTAGCTTGGCTATTTTACAGCCAGACATTACAACAACAAACGTGGTTCATAAAGAAGTACTCAAGTGAGGCGATTTAAGTACCTCTTTACATCCCTTTCATTATAGTCATATAGGCGAACGAAGTCTATAGTATATGTATATATATATATATATATATATATATATATATATATATATATATATATATATATATATATATATATATATATATATATATATATATATATATATATATATATATATATATATATATATATATATATACAGTGTGTCCCAGATTCGCTTCTCTATGTAGGGATCTCGGCTCCTATTACACCTACAGCTAAGGTTAAATGTGGAAAGTTTTAGAGGAAACTTATTGCATTCGATATCTGGCTTCAGATTTACGATCGATCAGTAAGTTTGGGAAATATCGGGGAAAAACCGAAAATGGCGGATTTCGTTTTTCTCCAGTATATCCAGAACGGTAAATTTGACAGCTGTCAAAGTGTGACATTGTTGGGACACATTTTTAGGACAAATAAGATGGCGTATACGACACGTCTTCATTGTTTTTTGTTAACCCGCAACCCGCCTCAACTTTCATTTTTCCTATGACCGCCATATTGGATTTTTCGATTTTTGGAAAGAGCCTAAAATTTCCAGTCTTCGTAAATTAGGTTTCAATGTTTTTAAAGGAGGCCATGATTTATTTGTCACAACATTACATTAATAAGTAATGTATTGAACGCATTGAATTTTCAATACAACATGAACGTAAATAACGACTTAAAAGATCTAAATGAGCTTTAACTACTTTGTAAGTGGGTAACATTAATTTACAAATTTGCAGAATGACGTCTATTTGCATCCAGACAATTTTGACAATTGGTGACTGTTTTTGTACAACCCTGGTAAGTGTATTTCGGTTAATATTTCTAAATATGTCCAGAACTGTTTGTCTCAGGATTTCTATGGTCACGGGGGGATCAAATTCATAGATTTCATTCTTCGTGTGACCCCAGAGATAGAAATTCAAGGGCGACAGGTCAGGGGATCTAGGAGGCCAAGGTATTGGACCATTTAAAGAAATTATTCTTTCGTCAAACTGTTACGCAAATTGAAATATTATTCATTCTATGCCCCTCCTAGAGTTTTTTTTTTGAGTCTTCAGCATCACAACGTTCAAAAAATAATTGATATTTTCTGTTAAATTGCGATTTTCTCTGTAACCATTGAATTTAGGTATATATATATATATATATATATATATATATATATATATATATATATATATATATATATATATATATATATATATATATATATATAAATTTAAATATATATATATATATATAAATATAAATATATATATATATATATATATATAATATATATATATATATATATATATATATATATATATATATATATATATATATATATATATATATATATATATATATATATATATATATATATATATATATATATATATATATATATATATATATATATATATATATATATATATATATATATATATATGACCCCAAAGGAAAAAGTCGAGGAGAGTATTTAAGTCTGGTGACCTTGGGGGCCACTCAATAACCTACCTTCGTCCAATCCACCGTCCAGGAAACGTCGTGTTTAAATAATTTCTTACAGCAACTGCGAAATGCGACGGTGCCCCATCATGTTAGAACCATACGTGGCCAAAACCATTGGAAAAATATTGTTTAATGCTGGAATAATTTGGTTTG